>JAMYXO010006464.1:0-7500 GCA_033310375.1 Conus canariensis | reverse complement strand
TGATGTTTAAATGTATTTGAATGTTCATTTGTGTTCCTTCGTTACCCCTTCTCTATATCTTGTCATGACATACTGTTCACCTGTCCACCTTTCATTGACGTCCTTCGTTTCTCTCCTTCTTCTTCTTCTTCTTCTTCTTCTTCTTCTTCTTCTATTTTATTTTTGTTGTTGAATGTATTTGCAAAGTTGTTTTCTCTTTATCTTTGTGTGTGTGTGTGTGTGTGTGTGTGTGTGTGTGTGTGTGTGTGTGTGTGTGGTGTGTGTGTGTGTGTGTGTGTGTGTGTGTGTGTGTGTGTGTGTGTGAAAAGTTGACTGTCATATTTTTGGATTGCCTTTTGTATTTCAGGCTAATATTCTTTTCACTATCTAGATGGTTCGTTGATTTTGAAGTCACATATTGTCATTATTTTTTCTGCTTCATCGAGGGCAAGATGTAAAAAAGCCTGTTTTGTGCTTATTCTTTATCCCTCATTAAAAAAGATTCGTTCGTTCGTTCGTTCGTTCTCTCTGTTGTGTGTGCATGTGTGTGTGTGTGTGTGTGTGTGTGTGTGTGTGTGTGTGTGTGTGTGTGTGTGTGTGTGCGCGCGTGCGTGCGTGCGTGCGTGCGTGCGTGCGTGTGTGTGTGTGTGCGTGCGTGCGTGTGTGTGTGTGTGTGTGTGTGTGCGTGAGTGCGTGCGTGCGTGCGTGTGTGCGTGCGTTGTGTGCGTGTGTGTGTATGTGTGTGTGTGTGTGTGTGTGCATGTGTGTGTGCGTGCGTGTGCGCGTGTGTGTATGTGTGTGTGTGTGTTATGTGTGTACCCACATGCGTGCACATGTGTGTGTCTGTGTGTGTGTAGGTGCGTGCGTGCGTGCGTGCGTGCGTGCGTGCGTGTGCGTGTGTGTGTGTGTGTGTGTGTGTGTGTTGCATCATGTGGATGGTGCGTTTGCATGTGCGCTCGCATATATCTGCGATTAATGCCTAAGCACAATCTTTTAGTACAATATTTGCGGCTCGCCCACCAAAGCCCATTTTATGACGTTCTCCATTCCGACAACCTGTCAAAGGGCAGGTAACTTTACGATGTCAACTGTCTGCCGGCCTGGCCACTGGAGACGGTATAAGGTACCACAGTCAATACACAGAGCCTCGCCCGCGCCAGCCTGCCCATATCTCACTCATTTCCCTGCAGCGACAGCCCAGAAACGGGTTACGAAATGCCTATCCAGCCAGATTTAAAGAAAAAAAATGGTGGTGCCTATGTTAGTATTGATATTTGATCAGTGCATACACACACGTGCACACACACATACACACACATGTGCAGACGCACACGCACGCACACATTCGTACGCACGCACGCAGACACACGCACACACGCAGACACACACACACACACACGCACGCACGCACGCACACACACACACACACACACACACACACACACACACACACGGAATTTGCGCGAGGAATTCATTATACGTAGAAAGTGCAAACGTCTTCAGGTGTAATGTCCTAGCAGAACTCAGAGATAATGTGAAAATCATGTCACAGAGCAACAGTGATATTGTTTGGTTACAAGTAACAGCAGAGAACGACACCGAACGTGATACAAACATAGCTTACTGTTATATTCCTCCCAAGTATTCATTGTTTGGAAAAGACCTTTCAGATAAGAAATCGAAAAATCTTGAAAACGACACTGAAAAAACATTCGTCGTAAGACAATAATGTTTTATGTAGAGACTTTAATGTCCGGACAGGAATAGCCACTGACTTCATTCAGGCAGAGTCAGTAAGCATTCTTTATTATGTTACCATCGTTTTTCTTTGATTTTGCGAATCACAGCTGTTCTAGGACAACACTGACCAAAATCCAGGATGTAGATTGACTGATGTTTGTGTAAAGATTAACTTTTTTAATATTAAATGATCAGACACTTAGAGATTTAGAGGGAAAGTATACTTATCATTCTAGATGTAGTAGCAGTGTTACAGACTATTGTGCTCAAAACACTTAGCTGAAAACGTCATACAAATGAAAATTGGAATATTCACAAAATACTCGGACTATTACCTTTTGCATCTTGATGTATATCTATCCGAAATGGCTGCTGAAGAGAAAAAGAAGAGACCATCTTTCGAAAGAACAGAACCGAAAGAGAATCATGTCAACAATCGAGAAATGTATGGATGGAAGAAGGATTCTGCCAAAAACAATGAAGACCAATGAAAGAGAGACACTCTTGAAAGAAAACAGATCAAGATCTATACCAGATACACCAATGTCAACTGAAAGTGTCAATCTCTCGATACAAAATTCGCAGATATGATGAAAATGGTATCAAAACTACATTAACAATACAGAACAATCCACACACACACACACACACACAAGATGGCGACAGCGATCAGAAGCTAAACGTCGGGTCTGCTAGCTTATAGCATTTCTGCAGGCTCTGTCTCAGAAATGACCAAAACTAGGAGCCTGGGAGGTCTTCTTTCGTGCCCAGTACGAAATGCAAGTCAAGAAAGACAGACAAAACCAAGTAAGTCGGCGCTTCGAGAATTTTCAAATCTGAAGCGAACCGGTCAACAGACAAATGCTGACATTCCTGGCATTGGAACGGACAGCACCGATGAAATTCTAAATTTCAGCTCCTTCACTTCTTATGCCATGAGGGACGTGAAAGAAGAAATCGGTGAGTTGAGGAAAGTAATTGAAACATTATGCAAAAAAACAGTATCCCTCGAAGATACGGTACGTGAGCAAAACAACACGATTGCTCAGCTTACAACCGAAAAGTGCAATTCAGAACCACGTTCTAAATTTGTTCAGACGAATCCAGAACAGAAAATCGTAAAGGAGAGCGCGAAACACGACCTTACCTACGCTCAGGTGACAGCACAACGCCCGGTGTAACAGCCCGTTCTTACACCCCTCTGGAACTTACCCGGGGTAAGTCTGGGCTAGCCTGCTTTTACCCCCGGGGGTCATTCTAGGACTAGCTAGAACTTACCCCCCCTAGTTGGAACTTACCCCCGCGGGGGTAAGTTTGGGCTAGCCTGGATTTACCCCCCCCCCCAAAGGGTCAATGTAGGACTATTTGGAATCTTCCTCCACCCCACCCCAAGAGAACTATAAAATAGGCATTCTGGCTCACCCACCTCCGCCAGCTCCAACCGGCTAAAGCCGGTTTCGCTGTTGCTCCGCCGGCTTACCCAGAATGCCTATTTTATAGTTCTCTAATAGTAAACACTTTACAAACATACATAATGTGTAGGATTATCTGTTTTTAACACTAATTTAGAAAACTTTTGAGACTTAAGTTTTTGCTTAATCCTTCGTTTTTCTTGATCGTTTTCAATAACATCATTTTCTTTCATACATTCATCAAATGCGTCTCTGTCTTTCATGTGAAATAAAACCATTGTCTTTAATTGCTCTCTAAAGTCTTTTAAAACTGAGTTATATTTTTGACATAGAATCCACACACTTATCCCAGCATGTCTTCCACTGAAAGCCAGTTTTGATAAAGTGTTTCTCTTTTTAACTATGTCTCTTTCTGCCGAACAGTCATCTATAATAAATAGTGTCTGAGTTCCTTCAAATTGTCTAAAGAAATGTTCTAAACACTCACTCAGTTTATTGCTAGGATCAACTAAATAGATTTCATCATCCGTCCATATAAACCTTCTGTCGTGATATGCTTTGTTCCATTTAAGTGTTGGGCAGAAAATTACTATATGATCAAAATTATAACGATAAACTGTTTGTAATAGGTCGAGGACAAATATTGTTTTTCCACAACCAGTCTGTCCACAAATCAATGAACAATGAGGGGTTTTTATCATAAAGTTTAACATTGTCACCAAAGTCGTTTGCTCCATAGTTTTAAAACAGAATTTAATTTACACCAGTTATTGTTTTTATCATACTCTCTGTCAAAACTTGTTCAGTATAATAAAACCCTATAAGGCCCAAATGTGTAAGATTAATCCAGTTCAGTTCTGTAAGATCGTTTCTATTTAAACTAATATCAATTTTGTTGCTTGTTGTTATGACCTTAATATCCTCGCCATTGTAAAGAACGACGACAGTAACTTTAAGTTTGTCAACGTCTAAGTTTTGCCAGCTAATAAGAATTCCTTCCATAAGGTTGTCACTGACACCCACAGCTCCATTTCTTGCCTCATCTTTTAAGACAGAAATTTTAAATATCATTGTGAACGTGTCTCCTAATTTTGTGCGTGGAATGAACTGTAATTTTGTAGAAGCTTTCTTTAAAACCGATTCTCTTCTGTGGAGGATGTACTGTTTGTCCCCAAACGGCTTTATTTCGATCTCTCTCCGACTGTTGTCCTCTGGCATAAGACTTACATGTAAAGGGCCAGAGTTCAATGCTTTTCTGAAACTTTTTTGACGGTCAAAAAATGTAAATGGGCTTAAGAATTCAAATTTTATGTCCCATTCTAAATATGGTTCTAAGTGCCATTTGTTGTCAGTTTTTCGAACTATTTTATATTCATACTGACCTGTATTATTTGCTTCTAGATTGCGTAGTTGTTCTAGTTTAGGAAACCTTTTGTTGTCGTCAACCTCTTTGCGCTTATAATAACCATCTTTAGTGTACTCAAAACCATATAAAGTGCCTATCTCACCGTTTTGTTCAAAGTCCTCAACGTCTGCAAGGTCTTTTAATTCTAAAGTTACACACCTCTCAGGCGCTAATGTGACCCCCGAATCGTCTGGTCCACGTGACATTTTTTAAAACAACGTATTATTTTATTTCTAAAACAATGTGCAGGTTATCACATTTCACGACTTTCCCTGTTTTATCTGTGATCTTTATATTAAATGATCTGACCCTCCCACAAGCTAATCTTTTAAACTGTAAATTAGGGAATCGTATAATTTCATAATCGCAATATGCAGCTTTCCCTGATGGAAGAGCTCTTAAAACAGTTGAGGGCCTTCCATCATATAAGTTTTCATCAGTGCTCAGCTCATCCAAATGTACATAGAGTAATGGATATAAGGCAAGATCGAGCGGATATTCTCCCTCAAAAGTAGTTTCGTCTGGTGCAACTCTAAATTTATGATAGACATAATCGATTTTAAAGCCTAACATTTTAGCTAGCTCTACATCAAAAAAGTAATGGACTACTTCTTTTTCAGGTTTGAATGTTAACATTGTTTTTAGATTTGCATTGTTAAGTTTGAGAGTAATGTCGAAGTTACTCATTGCTTCTTTTAGTGAGCAAAACCCGTAATAACCATCAGGTATGGTTAACTGGCTAATTAAGTTTCCTCCGTCATCAAGTTTTCGAATCTCATTATTCCTCTTGGATTGACTTATATTAAACCATACGACTTTGTAGAATATTTCATGGAGTGCGACCCTTTGGGTTCCGCAGTTATTATCAATAGCATATTCTAAAAACGAAGGACTGTCTTGAGTTGTTATTGTTACAAACATTTTTAAAACAAATTTAAAAATGAGTGCATTCAAATATACTAATGCAAAATATTCTGTTGGACCGCACTACAGTCCTAAAGATATAACAACTGATACCCTCGACATTTCTGTGACTCAGACTGACGCCTTTCAAGTAAAGGTTAGTACTCCATTGGATCGTTATCTTAACCCTCCTATCAAAAACGACTACATCCCGAAAGTGTGGTTCAGTCATCCGATGCAGTTTTATCAGAACCAGTTAAACTTTGCTGTGTTTTGTGCATCAACTGGGTGTGGAGTGTCGTATGCTGATCATTTAAATCATCCTGATCCTTTGGTGAGGTCAGTGTATAGATTTCATTTTTATTACACCTTCAGACGTATTTTGTCTGAACTGCAAGCACCATTACCAAATGACAAACCGTTTAATCCATTCAGCAACAGAATAGATTACAAGGCTTTTGAAAGGATCTGTAACGAATTTGATATTGACCCAAAGACAGACTTTAGACAAAAGTTGGATCTTAATCATGGTTTAGGCACCCTTTATTATTGGGGCGTGCATAGAAAGTATAACTATGATTGGAATCCTCCTTACACATCTTTCTCTTCAGGCACAACTGTTCACCTCGGGTCCATAGAGCAAGAGCATAAAACAGCATGGACAACATTTATTTTGGATACTTCTAATGGTCTAACTAGAGCGGGAATAGAACGAATAAACGACTCCATTCGTACTTATGTTTGGTGTTTGCTAGGTTCGCAAGCACAAACGAGATCAAACATAATTGATCCTTCTACTGGCTTTGACGCCCAAAAACAGTATTTAGCAAATTTAGAGGATTCTATTAATTCTGCAATTGATTTGCCTTCAAGTATTAAAAGGTACCAAAATGTTTTGCAATACGCAAGATCGAAAGTAGACTTTGCTGTTGGCACTGGTTTATACATGCTGCCTTCTGACCTCAGACTTCAGATAGGAACAATAATAAACTATAATAATGAAATCCTTGTGGCTGGTAAAGAAGAGAAGGTCGGAAAAAAACGACATAAATTCTAAGCCAGCAATAGCAATAAAAAAAGAAGCCCCACCAATCCCCGAGCCCCCCAAACCCCCCCATTCAATCCCTGTGGTCCCAAGAAATAATGACCATGAATATGAAAAGACGGCACTTGTTATTGGATTAACTGCCCTAGGATTACTTGGTCTTTATCTTACTAAAGAGTAACCCAACTATTAAGACAACTAATGCCCATAAGTGCTCGGCCATAAAGCCAACTACTTTACTTGCAGCAGACAAAAGCCAGCTAACGATCCCCCCTATTATACCAGGCAAAGAGTCTATTGCCTTACTGGCTAATTTTTTTAATAAACTTGCAAGGTGATCGAGTTGTTTTTTTACCCATGATTTATCTGTTGGCGGGCCTGGTGGCACTGCTCCCCCACCACCGCCGCCTGTAAGAGCCATCACCAGTGTACTTATTGCAAATCCTAAGGTGTTATAACACTTGCTAATGTGACGCCTTGCTCTCTAAACAGTGTTCTTATTCGTTCTGCTAACGTTGTGTCTTCATATAAAATTCTTTGGATAGTTTCTCTTATTCTGCTCACTTGAGTTCGTAATTGTTCTCGGTTATTAGACAACACTTCTAGTCTTGCTGATCTCTCTTGTTCAAGATCTTTTAGTCTTTGTGTTATTCTTTCTTTAACACCAGGTCCTAAGTTGTGGTCATCAGCCTCAACTAGTTTTTCTTTTTCTCTTTTTATATGCTCATCTAGTTCACCCAGTTTTGCTAAATTGTTTGTTAATTCGCCTCTGATGCTTTTCAAAGCATGATCAAGGGCCGTTATTTCTCTCATAGGTAGCGGCGGATCGTGCATAGTTTTTAATACTGTTTCTTCTGAAAAACTGGTTTCTATTATTTCGTCTGCTGTTGGGCTTAAATCTTTAAGGGGTATGTTTTGTATTTGGTTATCTGTTGGGAGTTCTTGTAGTGTGTTTTGAAGTTTAGCAACTGCCTCACTGTCTAATCTTCGCGGTTTAGCAATGCCAAGGCGATTTT
>JAMYXO010006463.1:0-13592 GCA_033310375.1 Conus canariensis | reverse complement strand
CTTGCTTTACAAAGATGTATAAAAAAACTCCACTCCAAAAAAACTGAAACATTGACAGAAACTTGTCAGTTGCCCCCAGTCATGAGGGCAAAAATTGTCTGACATGATGGATGATGCTTTGACCAGTTTGAAACCCCCTCAGGTGCCTGTCAATCCTTAACATTCAAAACCAGGGGTGACTAGTTCACTGTCAGCGGGTTTCATCAACTGCAAAAAAAAAAAAACCTGTTTTTCAGTGCACTGCGTGGTCTTTTTTTCCTGGGTAAATTCTAACAGCCAATCTGCCTGATTTTTCCTCTCAACAGGTGTTCATAAGGAGTTTAAAAAAACATCCCTTGAAGAAGAAAAAGCAAAGCTGATTCAAAACTAGACTGGCCTTTTCGGGTGAGAGAGACCTTTTGCCTTCTGATTTTTTAGCCAAACCCAAAAAAAACGAACTCATCATTTTCAAAAGCGACCTCTAATTTTTGCCAAAAAAACGGGATTCGTTTGACCTTTCTGGACGCCTCAACAGTCTGAAGCTGTGGATTCAATATACCCAAAAAACGGCCAATGGAAAAATTTTTATATCGTTTTTACATGAACCATGCACTCAACATTTTTCTTTGATTAACTTCACGCTTGTGTCTTCTGAAAAATGTTCAAAAAAAAATTCTATTGGGGCAGATGTAGCAATTTTTCAACCAATTTGTGGTGTTGTGGTGTGTGTGTGTGTGTGTGTGTTTTGTGTGTGTTTGTGGGGTGTGTGTGTGTTGTGAAAACCATCAGAAAAATCTGAAACAGGAAAAACAAGCCACTGAAACCATTTGGAAAAAAAAAATTTTTTTTGTCTATAGCGCAAAAGATTGCTATCTGGGATGGGGTGTCGAAAATAAGTTCCTTCCCCAGCGATAATTTTATAAACATCAGGAATAATTTTTCAGCATCACTAAAGCAACATTTTCCTTGTCTGCCCTTGAATCAGTATTGCACATATTTAAAACGGAGGGTGGACAATGCGTAGCAAAGTAACTGCTGTAGCCATCCATTGAAAATTTAAAAAGAACAAAAGGGCACCAAAATTCATGACTAAAAACAAAAGCCCCAGGGGCAATTTTACCACAAGCAAACAGAGCTTACGGGAAAAAAGACAATGCCAATCCTCTGTTTTTGAACAACTGCACATAAAAACTAACACTTGGTCCCAATGCAGCCTCTCACTACTTCACGTCCTGGAAGTGTTACAGAGTTTTAACAATCATTTTTCAAAAAAAATGGCTTCTTACAATGAAGAAAATTCACAGCTTAACCAGTGATGGAAAATGACAACATGACTGATGGACAGAAGGGATGATGTTTGCTTTTCATCATTTTTTAAAAGAAGGGGGGAAAAAAAAAATCTGAAAACAGCAAAGCTTTCGAAAAAAAAAGTGGGGGGAAAAAAAAAAAATTATTATCCCCACCAACCCCCCAAAAAAACCCAAAGGGAAAATTAGTTTTTTTTTTTCCCCAATCAAAAAAAAAAAAAAAGGTTTTGGCCAAGGGTATCCCAAAAAAAAAAAGACTTTTTGCTTATATTTTTTATGCCCCAAAAAAATTCTTTTAAAAAAAAAAAGGCATCAAAGACAAAAAGGGACGGGTTTTTAAAAAAAAAAAAAAGGGGTTCGGGTTTAAAAAAAAAAAAAGGGAAGGAAAAAAAAAAAAAAAAAAAAAAAAACCCAAAACCCCTTTTTAAAAACCCCCTTTTTTTTCCATTTTTTTTATTTTTTAACCCCTAAAATTAAAAAAAAAAGGGGGGATTAAAAAAAAATTTAAAAAAAAAAAAAAAATTAATAAAAAAAAATTTTTTTTTAAAACTTTTTAGTTAAAAAAAGGTCTCAGGGGGGGGGACAAAATTGGGCTTAAAAGGGGGTTTTTTTCCCCAAAAAAACCCAAGGGGGTTTAACGGGGGGAAAAAAAAAAATTTTTGTTTTTCAAAAGCCAAATTTTTTTGGCCCTTTTTTCCCCACCGTTTTTTTCTTTTTAATTTGTTCATTTCCCAAATGCGAAAAATGTTTTTTCCTTTTAACGGGAAAAAAAGGGGTTTTTTTATAAAAAAAAAAAAAAAATCGGGTTTTTGCGAAAGGAAAAAAAAAAACGAATCTACGAACAAAAAAAAAAAAAAAAAGTTTTTAAAGGGGAAATTTAATTTGTTTGGTTTTTCGTTTTTAAAATTTTCCAAAAAAAAAAAAAAAGGGCTGAAAAAAAAAAACCCCGGGGGGATGTTTAAAAATAAAATTTAAAAAAAATAAAAGAAAAAAAAAAAAAAAAAAAAGGGAAGGGGAAAAAATTCGAGCGATAAAGGGAAAAAATTTTGGGTTTATTTTTCCCCCCTTGGGAAAACCCTTTAAAAAGGGGGAAAAACAAAAGCAGCAAAAAAAAAAAAAAAAACCTTTTTAAACCGGCCAAAAAATTCTTTTTTTACTAAAACCCATTTACCTGTTTTCTTTTTGCCCCCCGGGGGTTTTCCCGGGGCCCCAGGGGCTTTTTTCCCCCACCCCGGGCCCCCAAATTTGGGGTTTTTTTTTTTGGGGGTTAAAACCAAAGGAAATTTTTTCCGGGGGAAATTTTTTCCCCCAAACCTTCAAAAAAAAGGGAAATTTCCATAATCGTTTTGGGAAAAAAGGTTCCATTTCCCCAAAAAAAAGGGGTTTTCACAAAGGGGCCAAAAAAAAAAACCAAAAAAGGTTTCATTTTTTTTGGGGGCCCGGGAACTGTTTTTTACCCCCCGGTTTTTTTTCAAGGGGTTTTTGGGGTCTTTAACCAGTTTTTAAAAAAACCACCAGGTTTTTGGGAACCAAGGGAATTTGGTTTATTTGTTTAATGTGTGAAAATTTTTTTCCCCAATTTAGGTTTTAAAACCTTTCCCCAAAAAGGGGAAAAAAAAACCCAAAAAAGGGGTTGTCTAAAATGGGCCTTTCGGGCCCAATTTAAAAAATTCTTTTTTTGGTTTGGGAAAATTCAAAGGGGGGGGAAAATTTTTTAAAAAAAAAAGCCCCCGGGGGCTGGAAAAATTTTGCCCCAGAGGGGGGGGGACAAAAAAAGGGGCCGGGGACCCCTTTCCCCTTTTTTCTTTTCATCGGGCCAAAAAGAGGGGCCCAAAAATTTTTTGCTTTTTAAACCCCTTTTTTTTCCCTTTTTCCACAAAAAAAAAACTTGGGGCCCATAGAGGGCCCAAAAATATTTTCCCGGGGGTGTTTTCCCCACCCCTTTTTTTTTCATCTTTTGGCCCCCCAAGATGAAAAAAAAAGGGTTGGGTTTTTTTTCCCAGGGTTTTTTTTTTACTATCAATTTTTCCATAGTTGTCAAAAAGTTGCCTTTTGACCCCTTTTTAAAATTTTTTTAAAACTTTTTCATTCGGGGCCATGGGTTTTGGGAAAAAAAAAATTTCCATCCCTTTCCCAACAAATTTTCATCTGCCCCAAAAGGGTTTTGGGACCAAAAAAAAAGGTTTTTGCCTGGGGCCCCCCTTTTCCCCTTTTTTTTTCCCAATTTTTTGGGCCCACAGGGGGGGAAAAAAAACCCCCCCAGGGGGCCTTTTATTTTTAAATTTGGGCCTTTGAGGGGGGACAAAAATTTTTTCCCTTCCTTTTTACTTTCATTTTTTTGCCCAAGATGCAAAAAAATAGTGGGGCCTTGATCCCATGCTTTTTAATATCATTTTTTTTTTGGCCCCCAAAGGGAAAAAAAATTTTTTTTGGGGGCTTTGTTTTTTTCCTTTACCTTTTCCCCTTCATCCCCAAAAAGGGGGGAAAAAAAAATAGTTTCCCTGTGATCCCACCTTTTTACTATTTCTTTTTCTGCCCAAAAAAAAAGGGGGACCAAAAATGTGCCTGTGACCCCAAGGGCTTTTACTTTTTCACTGCCATTTAGGGGACAAAATTCCCTTTTCCCCTTTTTTTTTTCTGCCTAGATGAAAAAAAATAGTTTGCCTGTGTTTTTCCCCAGGGGCCTTTTTTTGGGTTTCATCTCAGTAAAACTGATTTTTTCCCGATTAAAAATGTTTTTGAAAAAAAAAAAAAGAAAAAAAAAAAATTGCCTGGGGTTTCCCTTTAAGGGCCCTTATTAGGTTTTTTTCATCGTCCCTTGATTTCTTTTTCCTAAAAATTTAAACTTTTCAAAATTTAAAATCCCAAAAAAATTTTCCTTGATTTAGAAGGAAACAAAAAAAACTTTTATTTCTCCTATAAAAAAAAAAAAATTGCTGGGGAATCCCCTGTTTTCGTTATAAAAAAAAAAAAAAGTCGATTAAAAAAAAAAAAAAACGGAAACCATAGGGGAAAACATTTTTTAAATATTAAAGCTCAAGCTTTTTTTTATTTTTAAAAAAAAAAAAAAAAAAAAAAAAAAAAAAATCAGTTTCCACCGGGGGGAAAAAAAAACCCAAAAAACACTGAAAAAAAAAGGGGGACCAATTTGGGGTTTTTTTTTTGTAAAAAAAAAACCATAGTATCACAAAAAAAAAAAAAAAAATGTCGTTTTTAAAAAGTAAACAAAAATTTTGGCCCTAAGGAAAAAGCTTTTACTTTTCCCAAAAAAAAAAATTCCAAAAGGGGGGGACAAAAAAGGGGCCACAACAAGCGGGGAACAATTTTTTTTTAAAAAAAAAAAAGGGGGGGGAAAAAAAAAAAAAGTTGCTAGGTGTAAAAAAAAAAAAACAAAACTGTGTTGAAAATTTGGAAGCCTTTTTTTGCTTTATATAAAAAATAAAGAAATGTGGGGGGGAGGGGAAAAAGAAAAGGTGAGAGGGGGAGGGGGAGGAAGAGGGGGGGAGGAGGGGGGGGAGGGGAGGGGAGGAGGAGAGAGGGGGGGGAAGAGAGGGGGAAAAGGGGGGGAAAGGGGCCCAGACAAGGACCCGGGGGGACAGGACAGACAGGACAAAGGGGGGACAGGGGGGGGGAAAAAGGGGGGTGTTCGGGGGGGTCGGGATTTTTTTGGCTGATTTTTTTTCCCACCAAACGTTTCCACGTTTTTTCGGGGCCCCATCGGACTTTGGCCAGTTATCCACTGAGGCCAGCGGGGGGGGCCCTTCTACGGGGTCACGCAGTTTAAAAATTGGGGGTCACTAAAGTTCGAAAAACAGGGGGTCCCAAAAAAACTCGCTTTCCCCCTTCTTTGCGGGGGATTTTGCCCAAAAAAAGGGGACTTTTTAAAAATTTGTCATCAATTTTTTATTTTTTCATGGGGGGACGGGGAGAAAAAATAGTGTATTTACTTCGTAACGAAAAAAAAACCCAGGGGCCCCACTCTGTAAGCTCTATTTTAAGTAAATTATACAGGGGGCAAAAAACGGGGTTTTCAAAAAAAAACATTTTCAGAGTTAAAAAACAAAACCCGGGGGAAAAAGGGGAAAAATTTAGTATTTAAAAAAAAAAATTTCTAAAAAAAAATTTTCCTTTTAAGTCAAATTTTTTTAAAAAAAAAAAAAAAAAAAACAAAAAACCATTTTTTTACTGGGCCACCCCCCCCCCCGGGGCCACCACTTTAAAAATCCCCAAAAACCAACCCACAACACCCCCAAACCCACCAAAACCAACCCCCCCAACCCCAAAACCCCCCACCCCAAAAACCCACTTTTTATAAGTTTTTTGGGGGGGGACTGTTAAAAGATGATTTGTTTTAAAAGGGGCTTATTTCTTAAAAGAAAAAAAAAACCTTCAATACCTGAATGACTGAAAAAAAAAAAAAAAAAAAAGGGCCCTTTTGGAAATAAAAAAACGGTTTTAAAAAGATTTTTTTTGGGGAAAGGTTTTTGGAAAATAAAAAAAATGGGGATACAAAAAATTTATTGCAAGGTTTTTGGAAAAATTCAAAAATTGGATACGGGAATTTTTTATTGAAAAAGGGGGCCAAAAATAGTACAGGCAACCTTACAAAAAAAAAACTTTTATTTTAAAAAAATAAAAAAAAAAAACAAAAAGAGGGAAAAAAAAAAAAAAAAAAAGGGGGGAAAAAAGTTTTTTAACTTTTTTTGGGGCCCCCCAATTAGTTCCCTGACCTTTAAAGGGATTGTAAAGGGTTTCGGGGGCAGAAAAAACACTGGGAAACCCAACACCTTTTTCCTTTTTTTCATTCCATTCCCATGGGGGGGTTTTCCCTGGGGGGAAGGGGGGGGACCAAAGGGGAACCCCCCAACTGTATTTTTTTCCTTTTCCATTTTTCTTTGGGGCTTCCCTGAGGAAGGGGAAACCAAAAAAAAAACCCCCCCCCTTTTTTTCCCCCATTTTCATGGGGGGCTTCCCTGGGAAAAAAGGGGGGACCAGGAAAACCCCCAGGGCCCTATTTTTCCCCCAAAACTCATGGGTTGCTTCCTGGGGGGAAGGGGGGGGGAGGAAAAAAAACCCCCACCTTTTCCTTTTTTTATTCCACTTCATGGGTTTTTTCCCTGGGGAAAGGGGACCCAAAATGGAAAAAACCCACCCCCCCCCACCTATTTTAAAATTTTCTGGGGGGGTTTTCCCGGGGGTTTTTTGGGGAAAAGGGGGGACCAAAAAAACCCCCCACCCCCCTTTTTTTTTCCCCCACTTTTTGGGGGTGTTTTCCCTTGGGGGGGGGGGGGGGGGATGGAAACCCCCCAACCTCCTTTTTCATCCCCCTTCTTTTGGGGGTTTGTTTCCCCTAGGAAAAGGGGGCCCGAGGAAAAAACCAAACCCATTTTCCAAATTTATCCCACTTATGGGGTGGGTTTTTTCCCTAGGGAAAGGGGGGAAGGGAAAAAAACCACCACCTTATTTTTTTTTCCATTTCCAGGGGGTGTTTTTCCCTGGGGCGAAGGGGGGGGGAACCAAAAAAAAAACCCCACAGGGGTTCTTTTTTTTTCCCCCTTCTGGGTGTTCCCTGAGGAAGGGGGGCCCCAAGGGGGAAACCCCCACCGTTTTCCCTTTTCATCCCACTTTCAGGGGGTGTTTTCCCTTTTTTTCCCAAAAGGGGGGGGGCCCAAGGGAAAAACCCAAGGGGCTTCAATTTTTCCACTTCCCTTTGGGGTTTTTTTTCCCTGGAGGGAAGGGGGGGGGGACCAAAAGGAAAAAAAAACCCCCCACTTTTCCTATTTTTTCCCCTTCATGGGGGCTTCCCTGGGGGGAAGGGGGGGACAAGGGGAACCCAACCTTTCCTATTTCATCCCCCCTTTGGGTGCTTCCCTGGGGGAAAGGGGGGGGGGGGAAATGGGGGAAAAACCCACCCCCCCGGTTTCCTTTTTTTTTTTCCACTTTCATGGGGGGCTTCCCTGGGGGGGAAAGGGGGGGGCCCCGATGGAAAAACCCCACCAGTCTTTTTTTCTTTTCCACTTTCATGGGGGCTTCCTTTGGGGAAAAGGGGGGGGGAACCCAGGGAAAACCCACCAGGTCCTTTTTTTTCTTTCCATTTTTTTAGGGGGCTTTCCCAGGGGGGGGGGGGGACCGGGGGGAAAAAAAACCCCCACCCGGGCCTATTTTTCCTTTTCCCCCTTTCATGGGCGGCTTCCCTTTGGGGAAAAGGGGGGGGGGAAACCGAGGGAAAAAACCCCCCCCCACCGTTTTTTTTTTTTTTTCCAAACTTCTGGGTGTTTTCCTTTTGGGGGGAAAGGGGGGGACCAAAAGGGAAAAAAAAAACCCGTTCCTATTTTAAATCCAATTCCCAGGGTGCTTCCCTGGGGGGGGGGGGGGGGGAACGGAGGGGGAAAAAACAACCGTCCTATTTAAATCCCACTCATGGGGGTTTTCCCTGGGGGAAGGGGGGGGGGGGGACCGAGGGGGAACCCCACGGGGCGTTTTGCTTTCTTTTCCAAAATTCAGGGGGGTGTTTCCCCTGGGGGGAAAAAAGGGGGGGACCAGGGAAAAACCCCCCCCCGTTTATTTCTTCCCTTCATGGGTGTTTTTTCCCGGGGGGGAAGGGGGGGGGGGACCATGGAAAAACAACTTTTCATCCCATTTTTAGGGTTTTTGCTTTTCCTGGGGGGGGGGACCAAAAAGGGAAAAACCACCCCACCGTTTTTTAATTTTTCCAATTCTTTTGGGGGGCCCTTTTCCCAAAGGGGAAAAAAGGGGGGGACCCGATAAAAAAAAACCACCCTTTTATTTTTTCTTTTCCATTTTTCTTTTGGGTTTTTTTTTCCTGAGGGGGGGGGGGGGGGGCGGAATTGGAAAAAAAAACCCCAACCTTTTCCTATTTCATCCCCACTTCAGGGTTTGTTTCCCCCGGGGGGAAGGGGGGGGGACCAAAAGGGAAAAAAAAACCCCCAAACCGTTTTTTTATTTCCCCATTTTCATGGGGTGTTTTTCCCTGAGGGGGGGGGGAAAAAATGGAAAAACCCCCCACCGTCCTTTTTTCAATTCCACTTCCGGGGGGGTTTTTGTTTTTCCCTGGGGGGAAAGGGGGGGGGACAAAAGGAAACCCCCCCCCCGTCCTATTTTTTCCATTTCCCAGGGGGGTTTTTTGAAAAAGGGGACCGAGGGGAAACCCCCCCCCCCTCCTTTTTTTCTTTTTTTCCCTTTTCATGGGGTTTTTTCCCTGAGGGGAAAAGGGGGGGGGGGGGGGAAGGGGAAAAAACCCCTCCCAAAAATCCTTTTCTTTTCCAAATTTTATGGGTTGTTTTCCTTTTGGGGGAAGGGGGAAGATGGAAACCACCCCCGGGTCCTTTTTTTCTTTTAAAATTTTTAAGGGGGGCTTCCCTGAGGGAAGGGGGGGCCCCGGGGGGCCCCCAAACCCGTTTCTATTTTTTCCAAACTTTTTGGGTGCTTCCTGAGGGGGGGGGGGGAAAAAACCCCCCCCTTTTCCCTATTTCTTTCCACTTCAGGGTTTTGTTTTCCCCTGGGGGGAAGGGGGGGGGCCCCGATGGAACCAAATTTTTTTTTCCCTTTTTTTATTAAACTTCATGGAAATTTTTTCCCCTGGGGTTTTCCCTGGGGGGAAAAGGGGGGGGCCCCAAGGGGGGAACCACACCTTTTTCCTATTTTCTCCATTTTTTCATGGGGGTTTCCTTTGGGGGAAGGGGAAATCAATTTTTTTCTAAACCCAAAAAACACTGTATGGGGAATTTTTTCCCAGGCCGGCTTTTTTTTGGGGGGGAAGGGGGAAACGTTCAACATAAAACCAAAGGTTTAAGCCCTTTTTCCTGTTTTGGGGGGGCCCGATCAGGGGGGAAAAAAGGGGACAGTTTCCCCCCGGGGGGAAATAAAAAAAATTTTTGGCATGGGCCTTTTCATGTCCTTTTGATTGTGGTGGTTTTTCTTTTTTTTTTTCCCACTTTTCTAAAATTTTTCAACACCCATGCCCAAGGGGCATTTCACGGGGAGTTTTTTGGGTGCAGTTATTATAGGGAGCCGAAAACCCGGGCACCCAAGGGGGGGAAAACTGAAAAGATGAATTTTTGAAAAAAAAAAAAAAAAAATAAAAAAAAAAAAAGGGGGAAAAAAAAAAAATTTTACGGGGTTTTGGGGGCCTAATAAAAAAAAAACCCACCAAACAGAACTTTAAAGGGAAAAAAAATTTTTTTAAAGGGGGGGGACCCATCCCTTTTTAATTTTTTACCAAAAAATTTTCGGGGGGGGAAACATTTTATTTTTGTTTTCCATCAAAAAAACAAAAAAAAAAAAACGGGAAAAAAAAATTCTTCAGCCACTTTCATGTTTTTAATGTTGCCCCCAAAAAAGGCTCTTTTTGGGGCATTCTCATTGTTTAAACAAAAAAATGAATCGATGGTTTTTTGGCTGCTAAAACAAATTTTGGGGGTTCCAAAGGGGAATGGTTTTTTTTTTTTTTTTGCAATTGGGACAGATAAAAAATTAAAAAATTGGGAAAAAAAACCCCAAAAAAAAAAAAAAAAAAAAAAAAAAAAAAACCAAAAAGGGGGCACTTTTCCACGGGGGGGGAAACAAAAAAAAAGAATTTAAAACCTGCGGGGGAAAAAAAAACCGGGGGGAGGGGGCCCTTTTTCCAACCCCCCCAAAATGGTTTTAAAGTTTACCCGGGGGATTTTAGTCTAAACATCACCCTCCAACCCGTTTCCTTTTTGGGGATGTTCCCCCACTCAGTTTTTTTTTGTTTTTCAGGCAAGGGGGGCCAGGGGGCCCACAAACGGGGGGGGAAAAAAAAGGGGCATGGAAGTTAAAAAAATATGCTTAAAAGAAAAAGTTGGGGGGGGACATGCTTTCCTTTTGGAAAAAACCTCGTCATCCGGGGCCCCCCAATCCGCTGCCCGGGGGCCAAATTGGGAATTTTGTTTGGGGGGGCCTGGGCCCTCCTTTCCCATGCTTTTTGTTTTACACAGACTTTGGACCCAATTTAAACACCCAAAATCAACCAGTGTTTCCCAAAAAAATAAAAAAAAGAAAAAAAAAAAAAAAGGGAAAAAAAAAGGACATGGCAGTCTTGAGGGTTTACACAGATGGATAGCGGTTGAATAAAAAAAACTGATTTTTTCTCTTTTCTTGTATGGGGGACAGGGCATCCCCTTTTTGCAACCCACTTTGAGGATTGTTTTTGGATAAATGAAATTTAAAAAAACCCCGGGGGTAGTGAAAAAAAAAGAGATTTCCCATTTCATATATTGTAAAAAAAAAGTTGGTTTTAGAGGGAAAAAAAAATTTCATGTTTTTTTGTTTTTTTAGGAAAATTTTTTCCTTTTGGGGTCTTTTTAAAAAATTGGGAAGCTGGGTTTGGGGGTCATCTTTTTTTGGGGACCCCAAAACTGTTATAGTTCTTTTTGATGTTTTTTTTGGGGGGGGTTTTTTTTTTCTGCTTTGTTTACTAAATTTTTTTTATGGGGGGGTTTTTGGTTCTGCAGGGTTACTGTTTTTTTATGGGGGTTTTTTCGTTTTTCATTTTTAATTTGTTTTTTACTGGGGGTGTTTAGGTTTTTTTATTTTTTTATTGTTTTGTTACTTGGGTGATTCAGTTTGATATTGATTTTTTAATGGGGGGTGGAATTTAGTTCTGCATTTTTTACTGATGTTTCTGTGGGGTGTTTAAAAATTTTCTGTTTTTGATTTTGGGGATGTTTTTTTTGGGGGGTGATTTTTGTTTGTGTTTTTTGGGGTGTTTTTTGGGGGGGGTTTAAAGTTTCTGTATGTTTTTGGGGATGTTTAAAAGTGGGGGGGGGATTAAAGTTTGGGGGGTTAATTTTTATTGTTTGGGGGGAAACGTTTTCTGTATAGTTTTTTTAACTGTGGGGGTTTTAAAGTTTGGACGGGGGTTTTTTAGGGAAAAAATTTGGGGGGGGCCTGAGCGGGGAGTAAAAAAATGGGGCAAAAAACCAAAAAAAAAGGGAAAGGGGTTTTTCTGTTGTTTTTTGGGGTTTAAGGGGGGGTGTTTAAAAAGTTCGATGAAATTGGGGGGTTTTGGGGTGGGGATTTTTTTTTCGTTTTCTGCTTTTGGTTATTTGGGGTTTTTTTTAGACCCCAAATCTTTAGGCCAAAAAAGTCAAACCCAAAAAAAAACGGGATCAGGAAAGGGGGGAGAAAAAAAGGGGGGGGAAAGGGGGGGGTCGTAAGGGGGATTTGGGTAAGGGGGAAAAAAAGTATTTTTAAAAAAGGGGGGGAAAGGACCCTGAGTTTTTTTAAATTTGTTTCGGATCCAGGGGGGATTTTAAAAGGTTTGAAGGGCATTTAAACAGTCCAGTTTTGGCCCCAACCCAATGAGTTTTTTTCAGGGTGGCGGAATTCACCATTTTTCCCAAAAAAAAAAAAAAAAAAACACTTTCTTTTATCAAAAAAAAAAACATGCCCCAGGGGGGACATTGGGAAAAAAAAAAAAAAATTTTCCTGAAAAAAACGAAAACAGTAAAAAATTTTGGTTTAAAAAAAATTGGGTAGGGGGGGGGAAACTATGAAAAATTTTTTAAAGTTAATGAGATAAAAGTTGTGGATTTTGGGGGTTCCCCAAGGGATTTCCCTCTAAATTTTTATGGGCTCCCCACAGATTGAAAAAAAAAAAAAAAAAAAAAAAAAAAAAAAAAAAAAAAAAAATGTAAGGGATTCCTGTTTGAAAAAAATTTGCCTGTTATAAAAAAGAGGTGTTTTAAAAGGGGGGGGGGGCCTTTTTCCCTTTTTAAGGGGGCAAAGGGGGGGTGGCCAAAAAAAATTTTAAAAAACATTGTTCTTAAAAAAAAAACTTTTTTATTTTTTTTCTTTTTAGAGTATTTTTAAAAAAAAAAACATAAAAAAAAAAAAAAAAAAAAATTGGCTGGGTGATTTTAAAAAGTTTTTGTGGGGATTTGGGGGGGGAACCACACAAATTGGGGGGGAAAAAAATGAGGAAGAATAAAAAAAAAAAAAAATTTTTTTTTTAAATTTACAAAAAAACTGTATTTCTTTTTATAGGCAGACATTTTTGGGGGGAAAATTAAAAAAAAATTTGGGGACTTTTTTTTTTTTTTTTTGAGCTTTTAGTAAGGGGCAATTACAAAAAGGGTTTTTTTTTTTTCAAAAAAAACTGCTTTTTTTTTCAAAAAAATTTTTTTTTTCCTATTTGGTTTTGGCCATTGGTTGCTTTTTTTCATTGCTTTTTAAAATGTTTCAAACAAAAAAAAAATAGAAAAATGGAAAAGGTTTTGGTTTTTTGCCCCTAGAAAAATTTTTTTTTAATTGCTTGCAGAAATCATTTTCTGACCCCAAAAAAAAAAAAAAAATTTTCCCAAAAAGTAGTTTAATCTGAATCCAAAAATTTATTTGGGGTTTTTTTTGCACATCAAACCGTTGCAAAAAAAAAAAAAGTTTTTTGGGGGGGAAAAACGGATTTTTGGGGAAAAATAAAGAAAAAAAAAAGCAAATTTTTTTTACCCCCCCCTTCAAAAAAAAAAAGGGGTTTTTTTTTTTTTACAAAGAAAAAAAAATGGGGGGGGGAAAAAAAATAGGGGAAAAAAAAAATGAAAACCCCACCCAGTTGGTTTCAAAAAAAACCCTTTTCTTTTAAACAAAAAAAAAAAAAAAAAAAAAAAAAAAAAAAAAATTTTATTTTTGGGGGAAAAAAATTTTTAAAATTTTTGTCCCCCTTTAAAAGGGGGGGAAAAAAAAGGGGGAACAGGGGGGGAAAAATTTTTCCCCGGAAAGGGGGGGGCTTTTTGGGTTTGCCCCACCTCCCAAAAAAAAATCCCTTGTCCCCGGGAAAATTTGGGGGAGAAATGGGGGGGGGAGGGGTTGGGGGAAAAACCTTTGGGGCAAAAACAGGGGGGGAAACAAAGGGGCCCCCCCAAAGGGGGGGCCCTTTTCAGAACCCCAAAATGGACCGGAGGCCAATTTCCTGGGAAAAAAATTTTTTTCCCCGGGGGCGAAAATTCAAGGGGGGGGTTTGAAAATTTTTCCCGGGTTTTTAAAAAAAAATTTCCTTTTAAAAAACCCCCCCCCCCCCCCCCCCCCCCGGGGTTTCACTGGGCTGTTTTCCTCTTAAGGAAAATCATTCCTGGGGGAAAAACCTTTTCCTTTGGGGGGGAAAAAAAACAGGGGTTTTTCACTGGGGGGGTTTTCAAAACCTTTGCTTCAAAAATGTTTAAAAAAGCACCGGGAAAAGGAAAAAAAAAAAGGGGGGTGTGTGTTTTTTGGTTTTTTTTATGGGAAAAAAAAAGAGGGAAAAAAACCAAAACCCAAAATGGAGGGGAATTT
>JAMYXO010000645.1:35000-40820 GCA_033310375.1 Conus canariensis | reverse complement strand
GGTTAAAAACGTGAAAAGTAAATAATTTTAGGAAATTTAACTGTTCACTACCTAGGGATAAATGTCATGCAGAAGAAATTAATGACGAAATGTTGAAAGACTTTGGCAAATATGCATCTGATCAGTATGATAAATCGACAATAGGTGAAATCAATGAACCTGAATTAGATAAAGATTTTCGGGTTAACTTTGTTTCCTATACTTCTTGCTGATGAGAATTCGCGCAAAAACAGTTGCCTTTGCTACTATGAAAAAGAAGAAAACTAGAGAACGCGAAAACTAAGTTCCAAAAGGTATAGAAAGGTTGGATGTAAAACTGAAAATGATCTAACACGTGTCATGGAAATGAATCAAGAACTGGAAACAATTCCAGCCAAGAGAATGGGAGGAGCACTGATAAGACCAAAGGCAAGGTGGATTGCCGACGGTGGAAAACATATATCTCAAATTGGTTTTTATGATCTACAGAAGAGAAATTGTCTTTAAAGAGATGACAAAAATTTTAACACCAAGAAATAGAAACATCGTTGAAAACCAGAAAGATATGATGAAACAAGTTACAACTTTTTTTTTTAACGAAAACTTGTTCAAAATAAGAGAGGCTTGAGGAGTATGATGTCGCCAACCCTCAAAAAAGTTTCCTAACTCTCAAAAGAAGAACAGCGGTTGTTTGAATGAGAAATCACTTAAGAGGAAGACGGTTATGCTCCAAAAACATGAAAAATGGGAAAAGTTTCCCCATATTTGTTTATTCTTGGAGCGGACATTTCAGCTGTTAAGATAAAAGATGAAAAATCGATAAAAGAAAAATCCTATTATTGCTATTGAACAAAAAGAAAAAGAAAAAAAAGATTTCTCAGTTTGCTAACGACACCCAGTCATTTCAATACTGGAGATAAGACATTATTTGAACGATCTATACGTGAACTTCATCAGTTTGGCAGAGTGTCGGGATTTCATATGAAGAGCAATGAAACACAAGCAATATGATGGGAAATCTTAAATGAGGCAGGGAACCGTAAAGAGTGGATAACGAGCACGTAGGGCAACCCTTGTTCCCATGATAAAACAGACAACAGTTTCTGCTAGGCGATTCGGTATCGTGAGCTTGCATTCGTTTGGAGTTGTGGTCGTGTGTTTGTTCCATCATGGGAGCAAGGGTTTTCCTACGTGTTCGTTATACAAACGCAGTTAGGGAGCAGAAGAAGATCAAGTAGGACAGCTTCTCATTTGAGAATGATGTGAAATCCTCGTTCATTCAAAATACCCCCCATATGGTTTACTCAAGATATAAAAGATCGTGAAACAATCGCAGCGAAAAAATTACGGAAGTTAAAAAGTTATGTTGAATTGATTTGGTCTCAAAGAACAATTGCTCCAGTATGTTCAGTGGCTTGTTTTTTTAATCTCTTGTGTAAATTAATCCACACATGGGGTTTTATTCCAGATCCACCTGACTACTTTATTAACAGACTTCAGAATGTTTCCAGTTTGTCTGGAATGGAAAGCAAGACAAGATCAGAAGAAAGATTTCCACTATATCTATGAAACAAGGTGGTTTGAATATACCCCACATAAGAAGATAGACAGACAGACAGACAGAAAGGCAGGTAGGTAGGTACGTACGTACGTATGTACGTAAGTAGGTAGGTAGGTAGATCGATAAATATACATATACATACACTTTAAAACTATCTTGTTTCAGAAAATTCAAAACCACAAAACATAATTGAAAGTACATAGCTATCAAAACACGTCCACTACTTGAAAAACCAGAATAGTATGAATTAACTTTTGTGTGTACGTATAAAAATACAAACTTGTTTTGGTTGCATACGCTTAAAGCATACAACTCAGTCTTCGCACGTCCGGGCTCACTTGCGTGAATATACCCATGTGTGTGTGTGTGTGTGTGTGTGTGTGTGTGTGTGTGTGTGTGTGTGTGTGTGTGTACTTGCTCGCAACGGACACACATTCAGGTAAAAACGGAATATGTTGAGAGAGGGAAGGGGGCAGGGGGTCAAATACTGTCCACCCTCTCTGTCTTCAGCACCTCCCTGCTCTCTCCTGCACCGACGTCCACACCAAGTTTTTCCTTGTTGACAGGTCCGTACTGCAACGTGACGAACCCTGACCATAACATGCCCGAGACGGTCGGCCAACGGTTGCTGAGGGAGCCCATATGGATCGGCTTGATCGTCATCCTCAGCGTCCTCGTCTTCTTCGGTATCATGTGCCTGGTGCGGCGCCGCTGTGCCAAACGCTATGCTTGCTGCCAACTCCAGTTCAAGCGAAAAGACCCAGGGGGTGAGTTGATATGGGGCGTTGTTCCACGTGTCATCATCATCCTCATCTTCATCATCATCGTTAGACACAGATTTAGAAGCTCTCACGTCGTCCGGCGCATAAGGCGGTCTCTGTCAAGGAGGACTGGTCAGAAGGTCAGCTTTTGGTCGTCGCTGCAGATCCAAAGCATGATTAGGTCACGCTCTATGGTTTCTTACTAGTCCGCCTCTGGCCGTCCTCTTCGTCTTCTTCCTGGGGCGTCCATCTGAACATTGTTTACGAGACGTCAGGGAGGAAGGCGTGCCATGTGGCCCAGCCAGTAAATGCGCGTTTGTCACAGGGTGGAGTACTGGGTTTTGTCTGGAGAGCTAAGTTCTTCGTTAAGTATGAAGTTGCTCCACTTAATGCTCAAGGTCTTTCAAGGGCAACCGTGTCAAAAGCATTAAATTTCCTCTGTGGGGCAGTGTTCTGGTGCCATGTATCACAGCCATGCGATAGGATTCACAATTTGTTAGGCTTATAACATTTCAGCTTCACGTCTTCACCAAAAGCTACTTGTTCGACCAAAATTTGTTAAGTTGGTTAAACTCTGCGGAGCTTTCACAATTCTACACTTCAGCTCTACAGGCTGTCTTATTTTCCAGGGGTAACTGTGAATATAGTCCTTGCCGCTGCTAGTGGCTAGCCTTATCTTCAAAGACGCACCCCAGGGTTGTCATCTTGCTTCTGGGACGTGGTCCATGACTGATTTCCTGCTCTCGTGAGAGCTTCGACTACTCAGCCTATGGGTACTGTTGTGGGAGAAAAATACATCTCCTCATGGATTTCTTTTGAAAAATACAATTTGTGGTAGAAGTTGGAAAAAATTGTTGACTGGTTAAACAACGAACACTTTGGAGGAGAGTCGTGCTCTTCTTTCTCCAGAGAAGAAGAAAACCCGTACAACATGTGTGGTTTTGAATTTTCCATGAATATGTGCTGCAATGATTTTTATATTAGATTGAAATACCTTTGGTAATTAGAAGGGCGCTTCCTAGGTAGCGTGAGTACCTTGAAGGAAGAGAAACTTTTGTTTTGTTTCATATTTTTAGCAGTCCGCCGTATGGCAGTTGGTCGAGGTGGAGAGAGTTTGTTTCCCCAAGAGAGGGAACACACGGAAATCTAACCTTATCTACTGTGAGCTGGGCCACAGACTCAGTAATATCGTGTGTAAAGTGAGCTGAGCTACACGAGCACTGTTGTTATAATTCAGCTGCACATTTGGATGCAGGATTCGAACGCTTCCTTATTTGGGCATGCAGTCTCTCTTGAGAGACCTGGGTGGTTAGTTGAACCCCCCCCCCCCCCCCCCACCGCTCTCTCATGAGAGAAAAGCGTTTTTTGTAAGTTATCATTTCTACTTTTCCATGCTCAGGGGAGTTTGCGGAGCTCGCTGTCAACGTTCTTTATGGAGTGTACATTACTAAAAAGATTTCCTTTTGGCTCCCTGTCGGGCACTTGGGGACATTGTCCCCAGGACGGTTGCCAAACTGACAACCTGGGCCCTCAGTTACAATGTCAAAACAGAGATGTACATTTGCGTGTGCCGGTTGCAGAGTGTTGCATTTATTTATTTACTTTTTGTAAAACCGAATTGTTAAAATACATGTAGTCGTTGTGTTGCCAGTTCTAGTATGGTGTCCCAAGCTCGTCCAGGTGCGTGAGATATTGCTTTGTTATTTCTTTAGGACAGTCTACTGACGGTGTGCCTTATCCACACTCGTACATACGCACGCACTCAGACAGACTATCCGTGACATTCCGGCAACCGGGCGCCATTCTCTTTAATACTGTCTTCTCCTTCTATCCACGGGCCTCGTCTTCCATGGCACAAACATGTTTTAGGTCGACTGGTTCCATGAGCTGTTTTGCTGCGTTTTCCTTTGATTTTTTTTTCTGCTTCCAGGTGCGCAGAATAACTGTAAATGGTTTTGTGTTTTCCTAGACACCATGAGTATAAGGTTTTTATTCGATTTGATTGTTGTCTTCCCTTAACTTTCCCTTTTTTTTTCTTTTTGTCTGTCCTTGCCAAAAACCTCCACTTTTCTTTATCAAAAAACAGAGGCAGCACTCTGTGTGTGTGTGTGTGTGTGTGTGTGTGTGTGTGTGTGTGTGTGTGTGTGTGTGTGTGCGTGTGTGTGTGTATGTGTGTGCATATGTATATGCGTGTGTGCGCGCGCGTATGTGTGTGTGCATATGTGTGTGTATGTGTGTGTGCATATGCGTCTGTATGTGTTTGTGTGTGTCTGTCTGTCTGTGTCTGTCTGTCTGTCTGTCTGTCTCTCTCTCTCTCTCTCTCTCTCTCTCTCTCTCTCTCTCTCTCTCCCCTCTCTCTCTCTCTCTCTCTCCTTCCTATGTGCCAACGGTTGGTTAGTGCCAGTGGCATTGGCTTGGCGTCAATATATGCCTTGACATCAGTACTGCAAACAGACACTGACTGGCCTTACACTCTTTACTCCCAAGTACTTGCGGCAGCTGACATGTCGTCTCATTGTCAAGCAAGGCATGGGCGTTTTGCAGACAGGGGTAGCAGCCAGGGCAGGAGACGTGGGGCAGATGCCGGAACCCACCCCCTCACCACTTTCCACTTCCGACGTCAGCCTTTGAGACCCCCCTCCTCCGCCGCTACTACCCCTTCTATCGTCCGGGCCACACCTGCCATCTCTGTCGCCAAGGTACTCTGTGTGTGTGTGTTGTGTGTGTGTGTGTGTGTGTGTGTGTGTGTGTGTGTGTGTTGTGTGTGTGTGTGTGTGTGTGTGTGTGTGTGTGTGTGTGTGTGTGTGTGTGTGTGTTGTGTGTGTATTCTGTGTGTATTCTGTGTGTCGTGTTGTGTGTCGTGTTGTGTATGTATTGTGTGTGTGTGTTTGTGTGTGTGTGTTTTGTGTGTGTGTGTGTGTGTGTGTGTGTGTGTGTGTGTGTGTGTGTGTGTGTGTGTTGTGTCTGTGTGTGTTGTGTCTGTGTGTGTATGTGTGTGTGGGTGTGTATGTGCGTGCGTGCGCGCGTGCGTGTATGTGTGTGTATGTGCGTGTGTGCATGCGTGCGTGCGTGTGTGTGTGTGTGTGTGTGTGTGTGTGTGTGTGTGTGTGTGTTTGAACTCAAAACTCGGAATGACTTGATCTGAAAATGTGAAAATGACAGTGGTGACTTACGTAATTTCGTATTATAAAATTAAAAAATGACACTTTATTTTTGCTCACCGATTCAACTTACCACCTCAAATCATCCGTAGCTGAATAGTGGATAAAAAATATTCCTGGTTCTTGAACTCCTGAATTTTGAGGTGTGTTGGCGTCTTATACAGCGTAAAAATTTATAATGTTCTGTTACATCATGACCGCTGTCACTTGCATTCACTCAAAACTTTCAAATTGCCGATTATTCCTGACGACTCACTATAGACTTTGCTCACCCATGTAGATCCGCGTTTTTTTGTTTTGTTTTGTTTTTGTTTAATTGTGTGTTTTTTTTGTTTGTTTTGTTTTGGGTTTGTTTTGT
>JAMYXO010000645.1:0-30000 GCA_033310375.1 Conus canariensis | reverse complement strand
TATCTGTCAGTGCATGGTCTAACATCATTATCTTATGCAAACACAAGTTTCCTTCTGCACGTGTGAGTCTTAGCTCCATCCTACCAGCCAGAGGCAAACATTCCTTCAACAACACCATTTTACCGTCAAATCGTAATCTAAAAGAAGCGTGTGACCAGCATGAAGTTACTTTTATTGATAATTTCCCTGCTTTTGCAGCTGATAAAACTTTGTATACTGATACAATTCACCCCAACATTCGAGGTACTGGAAGGCTTGCAAACAACTTGAAAAGCCTGTGGCGAAATGGACATCATGCTGAACATTTTCCTCCTGATCAGGTCAGTCATCCAAAAGCCTCTGCAAGAACTTCACAACGAAGGCAATTAAATTATACCCCATTGTCACTCTCCAACTCATCGTCATTCGATCACTCTAATTTTTCAAATGTCCCAAGCAGTCAGGAACGCACCAACTATCATTTAGCCTCTGAAGATTTTCCGCCAGCCTCTTCCCTTCAACATTTCCCCCCTTTACCTCAACGATCAGTTTCCAAGGGATTTCAAAGTGACCCCTTACCACCCAATCATATCCACTATCAACCCTTCCCAACACTTTCTACCCATGACCCCCGACCAGCCCATGATGTCCGCAACCCTCTCCCAATGCAAGCTGTCCATAGTAACCCCCTCCCTGCAGATAATGTTCACAACATTCCTTCACATTCTTTCTGTCATCAAAACCCCGCACGTAATCATCCACTCTCCCAACCAAACAGATCGCCTGGAATGACCAATTTCAGCACTCCAAACCCTGTTCACCCTTATGCTGAACAATTATTGAAAATGGCATCGCATCTTTTGTCTCAACAGCACTCTTTCTCTTCTTATCCTAATTAATCTGTAAAGTACATTATTTCAATGTCATCATGTTTTCTCATAACTTTTGCTGTAATGATGACTTAAAAATGTGTCATGAACTGTATATTTGTCGTTGAATGTTTTCTTTTTATTTCCCTGATGATTGTGATGTGACGAATTGTGTGCATATTCTTGTCCCTAAGTATAATGGGTAAGCGTACTTTAATAAGTGGCCACGCGCGAGTGTGTATATTTGTTAAGGGATGGGGGTTGGTGAGGGATTAGGTCCGTAATCGATGTTAGAATGAGCATGAATTGAATGGAGCACCCACAGACTTGCCGGACCAAGATGACTGTTCTTGGCTTTGTCATTGTAATTCGTACGATTGCTCCTGCTGATACGACAGTTGTCAGTTGTTGTTTTTTTGTTTGTTTGTTTTTTGTTTGTTTGTTTGTTTGTTTTTTGACTGCTTTCGGGATCTCTCTCTCTCTCTCTCTCTCTCTCTCTCTCTCTCTCTCTGTGTGTGTGTGTGTGTGTGTGTGTGGTGTGTGTGTGTGTGTGTGTGTGTGTGTGGTGTGTTTCTGTTGCTTACTTAACTGTAGACAGCTATTAGCCTTCATTGATCTTTTAATTTAAATAACTTCGCACATAATATACGTTCCATTTTCTTTTGTATTTTTGATTACGTGTCTGTTGATTTTTTGACTCATTGTTGACTTGTTACTAAATTGTTTGGTATTACAAAATCCCTTGTTGGTATTTGGTATTACTTTTTTCTTGCAATTTATATTCCTGCTTTGCTATTGCGTCAAGATGTTGCGAACGAAAGAAGTCTGGCCATCTGCAGATGGCCTTAAGGTTGGATTTCTGAATATTAACAGTTTGATTAATAAGTTATGCGACGTGTCTCGTGTTTTGTATAATCATGGTAATTGTTTCCATTTATTTGGTTTTGCGGAAACAAGATTAACACACCATATTTCTGACACAGAATTAATTTTACCTGGTTATAACTTTGTTCGAAATGACCCTTCCAGACCAAGAGAAACAGGTTTACTTGTTTATGTTCACGAATCTATTAAATTTAATCGAGCCGCTTCGCTCGAAAAATATCATATAGAATCACTATGGATAGAGTTACAGTTTAAAACTTCCAAACCGATTCTCTTAGGCTTTATTTACAGAAACCCAGCAGAACATGTTGACTGGATAGATAACTTTACTCTAATGATGGAGGAGGCGTCCTTACTCTCAAACGAAATTATTCTACTGGGTGATTTTAACATTGATCTTTTGAAAGCGAACAAATCCTGGATTCAAACCTACACTTCTTTTAATCTGACTCAGTTAATCGATAAGCCAACACGAATCACTGCTACTTCCCAAACTCTCATTGACCATGTTTACACATCTTCTGTACGTACCATAATAGAAATATGTTCACCAGTTTTTGGATGCAGCGATCACTCCCCTGTCTGTTTTACTTGGTCTAAACGAGGCGTTAAAATCCCCCTAAATCATCACAAGTATATTACGTACAGGAACTTTTCAGGCTTTGATAAAGACTTGTTCCTTACCGATCTGATGAATTCCTCACTTTCCTCTGTGTATCAGTTCACAAATCCCGATGAAGCCTTAGAAGTTTGGTATCACACTTTTCTCAATGTTTACAATAAGCACGCTCCATTAAAAACAATTCGTGTCAAAAGTACCCCTAAAAAGCCTTGGATAACAAGTGATATAGAAAAATCCATGGATTTAAGAGACTCACTTCTAGCATCAGGTAATCGTATAGAATTTATGAAACAAAGAAATCTTGTTAACTATTTAAAACGCTCAGCCAAAAAGAAATATTTTAAAGATCTTATTTACTCTAAAACAGACAACCGATCAGTTTGGAAGGCTATCAATCAGCTTAGCAATAAAAATTCTAACGCTCGTGCTACAACACCGAAAGATGTATCAGTTGAAATGTTGAATACACACTTCTGCAATGTTGCCAATTTCACCATAAAAAGAAACAGATCCTCACAAAACGATTTAGATGTTCTGATGAAGTTTTGTCAATCCAAAAATATCACAACATGTCTAGATATTCCGTTGTTATGTGTACACGAAGTATGTAATGCTCTTACTCACTTAAAGCAAAGTAGTACTACTGGCCTTGATGGCATTGACGGAAAGATTCTCAAACTGTCAGCCCCTGTAATTGCTGAAACACTTACTTATATATACAATCTCTGCATTTCTAAAAATCAGTTCCCCAAGGCTTTTAAAATTGCTAGAGTAATGCCGATCTATAAAACAGGTGATCACACCGATCCGTCTAACTACAGGCCCATTTCTATTTTGTCTGTACTGTCTAAACCATTGGAAAACCATCTAAATAAACATATTCTCGATCACTTCAATTCTTTCAATTTATTTCATCAAGACCAATCCGGTTTTAGGGCTAATCACTCGTGCCAAACAGCACTGACAAACCTAGTTGATCAATGGCTTACTAATATAAATAACGACAAAATTACAGGTGTTCTCATGGTAGATTTTATGAAAGCCTTTGATGTTATTGACCGCAATCTTCTTCTTAAAAAGCTAAAGATATACAACTTATCAGAGAATTCGTTAGAACTCCTATCTTCATTTCTTTCCGACAGAAAGCAAATGGTCTCAGTAAATGAATCTGTATCTCCTACATTATCCATTAGTCATGGTGTGCCTCAAGGGTCAGTACTCGGACCTATCTTATTTTCCATATATATAAACGATTTACCTCTATTCATTGATAGTCTCTGTGAAATGTTCGCTGATGACACCACAATACACTGTAGTCATAAAAAAATTGAAAATATATTTGCAAGTTTACAAGAAAGTATAAACAAATTAATCATATGGTCTGAACTCAATCATATGTGTCTCCATCCTCAGAAAACGAAGTACTTGATAATAACCACCAGACAAAAGCGTCAAAATATTTCTTATGATTCCCTATCTCTTAGTATAAATAATGAAATAGTTGAAGAAGTTGACCATCATAAAGTCCTTGGTGTCATTGTAGACAATAATTTGTCATGGTCTTCTCATGTCACAATGCTTTGCAAACTTCTGTCTCAAAAGATTCACCAGCTTTCAAAACTAAAATATTTCTTAGACCAACATTGTCGTAAGCTGTTTTTTACTTCGTACATTGAATCTCATTTGAATTACTCTTCTACATTGTGGGATTCGGCCAGTTATAACGTATTAAAACCACTCTTCAGTCTTCATAGACGGGCTGTGAAACTCGTTCTTCTCAAATCTACAACTGTAACTCCCTCTGATTATAAACGTTTAGACATTTTGCCTCTAAAATGGAAACTCACTTATAACAAAGCAATTTTCATGTTTAAGATAATGTCCAATCATGCACCACCAACTTTGAAAAACAAATTTAAAACGAACCTGATTCGCAATGTCAGAAAGATTCAGATACCCCTACCGAGGATTGATCTTTTTAAATCTAGCCTCATTTACTCCGGTGGTTGTTTGTGGAATGACCTAGTGTCTTCATTTAATGTAATTTCTAGTTTAAACGTTTTCAAAAAACAATACTTCTCATATCTGATGCTACGCTTCCTAAACAGTGTGACTAATGATAACATCATGTAACCTTCTTTATACGTTTTCAAAATTATTGTATGGATTCAAGTACAAATGATGTTTAAATGTATTTGAATGTTCATTTGTGTTCCTTCGTTACCCCTTCTCTATATCTTGTCATGACATACGGTTCACCTGTCCACCTTTCATTGACGTCCTTCGTTTCTCTCCTTCTTCTTCTTCTTCTATTTTATTTTTGTTGTTGAATGTATTTGCAAAGTTGTTTTCTCTTTATCTTTGTGTGTGTGTGTGTGTGTGTGTGTGTGTGTGTGTGTGTGTGTGTGTGTGTGCGCGCGCGCGCGCGCGCGCGCGTGTGTGTGTGTGTGTGTGTGTGTGTGTGAAAAGTTGACTGTCATATTTTTGGATTGCCTTTTGTATTTCAGGCTAATATTCTTTTCACTATCTAAATGGTTCGTTGATTTTGAAGTCACATATTGTCATTATTTTTTCTGCTTCATCGAGGGCAAGATGTAAAAAAGCCTGTTTTGTGCTTATTCTTTATCCCTCATTAAAAAAGATTCGTTCGTTCGTTCGTTCGTTCGTTCTCTCTCTCTCTCTCTCTGATGTAGTGTCGTGTGTTTTTTTTCTATTTTGTTCAATCCTTTCAAAGGATTTAGAACGAACGCTATTCTGTGTATTGTCTAATTTTCATCTATGACAAGACTTCTCATTGGTCTATCGTCGTTAGCGGTCATTTTGATTGCATAATTCGTTATATGATAAATTCAAGCGTTTGATGAATGCAACAGGGATTAAAAGCTGGATTTCATTAGGCCATTTTCCGTTCTAGTGAAAAGTTTCGTTCCAATCGATTTCATAGTGTCTTTCGTCCTCTTCCTGAACAGAGCCTCGCTCCCACCCCTACCACCAATCCTTCCGTCCACACCCCCACCACGCAGCTGTTTTAACTTGGTGGCATCCTTCTTGTTTCTTGGGCTTTCACAGTTACTTTAGTTTTGTACCAAGGAAGCTGAATGAAGCACTTACATATGGGGCACCAGCACACATTAGGCTGGCACTCCCATCCTTCGCAAGCATTTTAATCTGGCTTCGCCCAGTCCGTAACTGTTCTCACTGCATCATCTCTGCCCAATGTTTACACATTAGAGATGGACCTTTGAGTTTCAAAAAAGTAAGGGACGGAAGGGCGGGGGGGGGGGGGGGGGGGGGGGGGGGCACTCGTTACCCTGTCCTTTTACCGGGCCGAAACCCTAACCTTAACATTATTGTCATCCTCAACTAACCCAAATCTTTACCCTAACTGTATGAACACTATAAAAAAAAAATTGTTGATTTGTACGAAGTGCGGGGAAGTGGAGTTCTCTGTCGAGAAAGAAAATGCATCTACCATGAACAAATTGTGTGGTTTTTCCGCCCATGGTTGCAGGTAAAATCCCATCTAGAACCATACAATACGTCTTGGCTCGTTCATCCACAGACTGTCTCCATTTCCTCTGCCACCCCTCACCACCACCATCTTCCACCATCACCCCTTCCCCAACAAGTTGTTCTTTGAGCCATCTTTCTCTGTCACACATTACACTCATGTGCAGGTGGGAAAGACTTCGCTATGCCAATAGGCTGAATGCAGAGTTAGTGCCTGCAATGCAAAGATATTAACTGTCTACACACACAGCGTGAACTTCCAGTAGAGAGAGCAAGTGCTGGCTGACTTCTGGGCCCTGTCTCACTGTCCGTATTGTCCATGGTAGCTCAGTGGTTCGACCCTAATTAATTAAGGCTGATTACTCTAATTTGGAGAGTTTTCACTCCCAGAAAGTTCAAATCTGATCAGAGCTTAGTACCAAAGATCACGTGTGCTTATGTGCAGGCTAATGTGTGCAACCGTTTTGATGTGTTCTCTCTTTATATCAATACCATTAAAAAGGTTATCACTTTTTTGAATTGGAATGTGTGTTTGTGTTAGTGTGTTAGTGTGTGTGTGTGTGTGTGTGTGTGTGTGTGTGTGTGTGTGTGTGTGTGTGTGTGTGTGTGTGTGTCAGGGACAAGTGGAAGGGTTGATCGTGTGACTGACGCTTTAAAAGGACATTGAAAGTTCATGAAAGAAACACAAGTCAGCTTATATTGACCGTGCACATCGTGATGATTACAGATCTTCCCTGTTCCCGGGTCCCCCAAGACGGCGCTCGAGTTCTGCCTCCTCCTACAGCAACCGAGAACGGATCCGTCGCTGCCACAGTACAGGAGGACCCTACAGCACGCGCCAGGAGTTGATCTCTGCAAGGGAGGGTGCCACTGCCAACCTTGCACACAAGTCACTGTCTGTGGATGAGCGGGACACGCATTCCTTATGCTCAGACAGAGACCCCGTCTCCTTGCCATCACCCGCAGAGCTCCGCAGTTTGTCCACATCCCCAACCAAACCCCACAAATTGGCGGAGAAAGGAGATGCTGAGGGTGTCAAGGCCTGCGCCACGAGGGGAAGCAGCGAAAAAGGGGGCCCCCAGCACCTGTTTCCCGAGGTGATTGTTCACTCGGTGCACAGTCAGCATGTGGATCGCAGCCCCAGTGACGGCCCACATTCGGCTTCCGTGGACAGGGTCACCAAGCTTGCACTGCCCAAAGTGAGCGCCTCCTGTCTGACGCGTGTCAAAGGTGACAGTGCATTTGGCAGACCAAACCCAAACCCTGCGGAGAAAACCCTCGGTAACAACAAAGACGTCTTTGTCATGACCGAATCCTCGGTTCCTGTGTCGCATTTAGGGAAAAGTCTTCGGTACAAAAATGAAAGACTGTCAGGAGCTGAGGCGCTGGCCACCAGACAGTCGCTGGATGAACATCAGCTACCGTCCACAAACCGGGACTCCAGGGAAAGAAAAGCAAAGGACCATTTTGACCAACTCTCAGCACACATTTTGGAGCAACCTTCAAGGCAAGAGGATGGACGGTGGCTGATTCATCAAAACACCCTGGATAGTTACCTGAGATATAAGTCAAGATCCCACCGTTCCAGTTCGTATGGAAACAATTATCTGCGGAGAGATCATCCACGGGGACTAGTGCGACGTAGCTGCACAAGTCCCGTCCTTTTTGATGAGCGTGAGGACGATTATAAAAACGGTCAGTATTATTTGAGGGAGAAAAGACATCTTAAAGCCGAACACAAACAGAAAGTTGACGCTGAGTACGGTAGGAAAAAACACTCCTCTGGTGATCACAGACAAAGGTATGATTATGATCAGGATCAGAAGGGCAGACATGGCGACTCATCAAAATATCTACCCAAACCTATTGATAGACTCCAGTCAGCCAGGGACAGGCGTGCTACGTTCAAACGGAATGAAACCATGTCAGCAGGTCTGAGCTGGCAGTCACGAAGATGCCGAAGTAAGCGGCGAAGTGCTGACAGATTGATGAGAAAGTGCTCCAGCATGGACATCCTGGACTCGAACCGCCAGCTTCCCCCTGTAAGGGTGCACAGTGAAGACATGCTTGGTGGCTGCTTTTGTGAGGAATGTGCAGTGGGAAGATCCGGGCCTTCTTCCTCAGCCAGTTCTAGGCACCGAGCAGAAAGCGACATGTGTTCTTCATCTTCTGGCAGACATCACAAGTCGCGATCAGGTCGTGGAAAGACCCGGAAGGACAAGAGGGATACATACCGGTGCCACTCCGCACATGGCAGAGACGGCAGCCGGAGAACGCGGAGACTGATTCATGGCAGTGGATCTCTGAAGACCAATGCAATCCGTGGGACGAGGTCTCTGAAAAGCTCCAGCTCGGATAACGAAGGACTGTGTGAGACGAGTTCCATGTTTGACAGGACCAGCACCTCTACCTGGGACTGTCAGGGCTCAAGGCATCGGGGCATTGATGCTCTGGGTTCCAGCAGCAGTGATAAGGACGTGGAGGTGTCACAGAGAGAACTGTTCATGAAGTTTTTCAGCCAGGAGGTGGATCTGGATGACAACCTGTCACCAGAAGAACCCTCGTTTTTGTTAGGGCCAAAACATGAGTCGTTAGAACTAGTCCCCCACACCGAAGACACTGAGACTCAAGATCACAGCTTGCATTTAACAGAAACCTCAGAGAAGAAGAGTGTTGTGCATAAGAACTGCGTTCTAGAAGACGATAAAGAAAAACTGGCTATTAAATCCTACCCTCAACTACCTCACGGCAAAAAGCCCAGCATGTTGACGTCCACATGCAGTGTCATCATGTATGACGATGACCTTCGGCCACACAGCGGAACCAGATCACTGGCTGTCTCTAACAACGTTTCCCCCAAACGGGCGGCCTCCAGCAATCCGCCTCTGAAGTCCGTGGAGATCAAAGTGGATAGCTCCGCCACTCCCGTGCTGGCCGGCGACCAAGAATCTTCTTCAGCGAGCAGTGAAGTGATCCCTCCTCCCCACTCAGACCCTTCCTCACTTCTCTCTGTCATCGATACGGACTCGGCCGTGTCGTCAGCAGCCAGCCGCCAAACGTCGCCTTGCAGTGACTTGGTGTACACGTCTTCGGGCTCGGGTATACCGCAGTGGCAAGCTCAGCCTCGGGCACTGGACTCAGCCTACCAGACCAAGGAGTCCTCGATGGACATCTTTGAGTCCGCGCGGGACATTCGCCGTTGGAAAAGTCAGAGTCTGCCCACGTCCAAGTAGGTTTTGTGCTGTTAAATGCTGTCCTGATCTGCTTCCTCCGATAGATATAAACCACAGACAAACATGCATACAGTAATGCAGATAAACTCTCTCTCTCTCTCTCTCTCTCTCTCTCTCTCTTCTTTTTTTTTTTCCTTGACACCATCGGAAGAAGGAAGTTGTCTGGAGCACGATTCAGAAATGAACCGCAGGTCCGGAATCGAGCCAAGCTCAAAATCACAACACAACTGTGAAGGGCAACAGGAAGTCCACATGTCACGTGATGGACCACCCAGCCAGTTTTCGGCGTGCCACTGAGGACAGCAAAAAAAAAAGTGCAAGGGAAAGGGTTAGCATCAGTGTGGGTACTCCAACACAGAATGGCAGGGACGCGGTGGGTTAGAAAGGAAGGGGTGGTAGACAGTGAATGCGTGGAAACCGTGCTTGGACGAGCAGAGGCAGTCAATCAACCGGTTTGAAAATATGTCAATGAACAAAGGACCGCCTACGGCCTTGAGCAGTGGGTCATGTTCTAGTAAAGAGGACAGGCAGAATCCCCACCAACGCATGTCATGTTTGAGCTATGATACTAGAGTCATGTCCAGCGAGACTGGCTACGTTTCAGTCATTATTTACGTGTGTGCCTTCGATTGTTTTGTGCGTTACAGTGATCTTTGTTAACAGCACATGATGAATTCAATCATCTTATCATTGAATATGTATGATTATATAAGATTATAATTCTCCAGCAAAGAAGCTTTCACCTTATGGAATAAACTCAGGTTGTTTCTATACACTTAAACATATCTTATCTTCACATCTCGTTAGACTAGCTATTACAAAGTATGACAATGTAATTGCAGTAATGTTTGACAGACGTTTATTTGATGGTGAAGACGACATTTTGTTAATTGCAGCTTAACTTCCATCGGAAGGTAGTCCTTGTTATCATCGCACAAAAATTACAGATAGCGTCCTAGATGAAAATCAGTTGCACTTAATTTAAAAAAAAAAAGAAAACAAAAAAGGTGTGTTACATTCTCTGGTGATTTAGGCGCTAGAACATGGAGAGAACAACCTAAAATCGATATCTGACATATTATTTGAACCCATTTGAAGAAATGGTCTTTTTTTCCGATGTTTCAAAGAAATCGTAAACGAGCTTGGTCAATCACATGTAGATTTTTGTTTCATGTGAAGATTAGTAATAGTAAATGGATATTGTGCGGGAGATCGCAATGTGTCTTCATGTTCATTTTACCTCGCACAAGCAGCGTTATCGGCTACTCTCTTTGTTCTGAAGAACTGAAAATGAGTTGCGATTTGTGGACCGTGGATAGGCTCAATCATTAGCACCAACCAGTAACATTGATTAGGAAGAAAGCAGAGGCGGGGAAAGAAACGGAGGGAAATACAGAGGGGAAAAACAGATAGGAACCAGAGGAAAGAGGTGCGTGTTTGGGACGAGAATGTGCCACACGTACAGAGATGAGTTGGAGTCTGATATGGGTAAAAACTGTACAGAATGAAGCATGCGTTAAACGCTGATGTATATAAGTATATAAAGAATACTTCATGACGTCGCCGTCTGTATGGTTTGAGGAAAGAAAATCGGGGAAAATGAGTGGTTTAATGAGGAGTATGAAGCTGAGAGGAGACGCGTTAAAGGACTTATAAGAAATTAGTAGCAGATTCACTAATGATTAGTTCATCCTGTTTGACTCGTCTCGGGAGGGGCGGGGGGGGGGGGGGGGGGGGGGGAAAAAAAAGCTTCGAGACTAACTGTTTTCTTTCCGTTTAGAGAGTTGGGGAACCGGCATCTACCACCCACCCTCTTTTTAAAAGCTTTTCGGTGTTCTGCGAATGTATTCTAACTAAAAGAGTGCGATAGAGTGCTCCTAAACGCGCTAGGTGTTACCTGCCTGAGAGAACAGTAAAAGGCGGGGTCTGGCTCATCCGGCTCCGCCCAGCTCCAACCGGCTTAAGCCGGTTTCGCTGCTGCTCCACCGGATTACCCAGACCCGCCTTTTACTGTTCTCTCTTTACAAACATACATAATGTGTAGGATTATCTGTTTTTAACACTAATTTAGAAAACTTTTGAGACTTTAGTTTTTGCTTAATCCTTCGTTTTTCTTGATCGTCTTCAATAACATCATTTTCCCGCATACATTCATCAAATGCGTCTCTATCTTTCATGTGGAATAAAACCACTGTCTTTAATTGCTCTCTAAAGTCTTTTAAAACTGAGTTATATTTTTGACATAAAATCCACACACTTATCCCAGCATGTCTTCCACTGAAAGCTAGTTTTGATAAAGTATTTCTTTTTCTAACTATGTCTCTTTCTGCCGAACAGTCATCTATAATAAATAGTGTCTGCGTTCCCTCAAACTGTCTATAAAAGTGTTCTAAACACTCACTCAGTTTATTGCTAGGATCAACTAAATAGATTTCATCATCTGTCCATATAAACCTTCTGTCGTGATATGCTTTGTTCCACTTTAATGTTAGACAGAAAATTACAATATGATCAAAATTATAACTATAAACTGTTTGTAATAGGTCGAGGACAAATATTGTTTTTCCACAACCAGTCTGTCCACAAATCAATGAACAATGAGGGGTTTTTGTCATAAAGTTTAACATCGGCATTGACACCAAAGTTGTCTGCTCCATAGTTTTAAAACAGAATTTAATCTAATCCAGTTATTGTTTTTATCATACTCTCTGTCAAAACTTGTTCAGTATAATAAAACCCTATAAGGCCCAAATGTGTAAGATTAATCCAGTTCAGTTCTGTAAGATCGTTTCTATTTAGACTAATATCAATTTTGTTGCTTGTTGTCATGACCTTAATATCCTCGCCATTGTAAAGAACAACGACAGTAACTTTAAGTTTGTCAACGTCTAAGTTTTGCCAGCTAATAAGAATTCCTTTCATAAGATTGTCACTGACGCCCAGAGCTCCATTTCTCGCCTCATCTTTTAAGACAGAAATTTTAAATATCATTGTGAACGTGTCTCCTAATTTTGTGCGTGGAATGAACTGTAATTTTGTAGAAGCTTTCTTTAAAACCGATTCTCTTCTGTGGAGGATGTACTGTTTGTCCCCAAACGGCTTTATTTCGATCTCTTTCCGACTGTTGTCCTCTGGCATAAGACTTACATGTAAAGGGCCAGAGTTCAATGCTTTTCTGAAACTTTTTTGACGGTCAAAAAATGTAAATGGGCTTAAGAATTCAAATTTTATGTCCCATTCTAAATATGGTTCTAAGTGCCATTTGTTGTCAGTTTTTCGAACTATTTTATATTCATACTGACCCGCATTATTTGCTTCTACATTGCGTAGTTGTTCTAGTTTAGGAAACCTTTTGCTGTCGCTAACCTCTTTGCGTTTATAATAACCATCTTTAGTGTACTCAAAACCATACAAAGTGCCTATCTCACCGTTCTGTTCAAAGTCCTCAACGTCTGCAAGGTCTTTTAATTCTAAAGTTACACACCTCTCAGGCGCTAATGTAACTCCTGATTCTTCTGGCCCACGAGACATTATTTTTAGTACACCTTATTATTTTATTTCTAAAACAATGTGCAGGTTATCACATTTCACGACTTTCCCTGTTTTATCTGTGATCTTTATATTAAATGATCTGACCCTCCCACAAGCTAATTTTTTAAACTGTAAGTTGGGGAATCGTATAATTTCATAATCGCAATATGCAGCTTTACCTGCTGGAAGAGCTCTTAAAACAGTTGAGGGCCTTCCATCATATAAGTTTTCATCAGTGCTCAGCTCATCCAAATGTACATAGAGTAATGGATATAAGGCAAGATCGAGCGGATTTTTTCCCTCATAAGTAGACTCTTTTTGTAAAACTAAAAATATATCATGTGTAAAGCCTAACATTTTAGCTAGCTCTACATCAAAAAGGTAATGGTCTACTTCTTCTTCAGGTTTGAATGTCAACATTATTTTCAAATTTGCATTGTTAAGTTTGAGAGTAATGTCGAAGTTATTCATTGCTTCTTTTAGCGAGCAAAACCCGTAATAACCATCAGGTATGGTTAACTGGCTAACTAAGTTTCCTCTATTATCAAATTTTTTAATCTTATTATTCTCCTTGGATTCAGTTATATTAAACCATACGACTTTGTAAAAAATTTCATGGAGTGCGACCCTTTGGGTTCCGCAGTTATTATCAATAGCATATTCTAAAAACGAAGGACTGTCTTGAGTTGTTATTGTTACAAACATTTTTAAAACAAATTTAAAAATGAGTGCATTCAAATATACTAATGCAAAATATTCTGTCGGGCCGCACTACAATCTTAAAAATATAACAACTGATACCCTCGACATTTCTGTGACTCAGACTGACGCCTTTCAAGTAAAGGTTAGTACTCCATTGGACAGATATCTTAACCCTCCTATTAAAAAAGACTACATTGCGAAAGTGTGGTTCAGTCATCCGATGCAGTTTTATCAGAACCAGTTAAACTTTGCTGTGTTTTGCGCATCAACTGGGTGTGGAGTGTCGTATGCTGATCATTTAAATCATCCTGATCCTTTGGTGAGGTCAGTGTATAGATTTCATTTTTATTACACCTTCAGACGTATTTTATCTGAACTGCAAGCGCCATTACCAAATGACAAAACGTTTAATCCATTCAGCAACAGAATAGATTACAAGGCTTTTGAAAGGATCTGTAACGAATTTGATATTGACCCAAAGACAGACTTTAGACAAAAGTTGGATCTTAATCATGGTTTAGGCACCCTTATTTTTGGGGCATGCACAGAAAGTATAACTATGATTACAATCCTCCTTACACATCTTTCTCTTCAGGCACAACTGTTCACCTCGGGTCCATAGAGCAAGAGCATAAAACAGCATGGACAACATTTATTTTGGATACTTCTAAGGGCCTAACAAAAGCGGGAATAGAACGAATAAACGACTCTATTCGTACTTATGTTTGGTGTTTGCTAGGTTCGCAAGCACAAACGAGATCAAACATAATTGATCCTTCTACTGGCTTTGATGCACAAAAACAGTACTTGGCAAATTTAGAGGATTCTATTAATTCTGCAATTGATTTGCCTTCAAGTATTAAAAGGTACCAAAATGTTTTGCAATACGCAAGATCGAAAGTAGACTTTGCTGTCGGCACTGGTTTATACATGCTGCCTTCTGACCTCAGACTCCAGATAGGAACAATAATAAACTATAATAATGAAATCCTTGTGGCTGGTAAAGAAGAGAAGGTCGGAAAAAACGACATAAATTCTAAGCCAGCAATAGCAATAAAAAAAAGAAGTCCCACCAATCACCCCAAAACCCCACCCCCAACCAATCCCCATGGTGAATAAAAGCGACCCCCATGAATATGAAAAGACAGCACTTGTTATTGGATTAACTGCCCTAGGATTACTTGGTCTTTATCTTACTATAAAGTAACCCAACTATTAAGACAACTAATGTCCATAAGTGCTCGGCCATAAAGCCAACTACTTTGCTTGCAGTAGACAAAAGCCAGCTAACGATCCCCCCTAATATGCCAGGTAAAGAGTCTATGGCCTTAGTGGCTAATTTTTTTAATAAACCCGCAAGATGATCAAGTTGTTTTTTTACCCATGATTTATCTGATGGTGGTGATGGTCCTGGTGGCACTGCTCCCCCACCATTACCTGTAATAGCCAACACCAGTGTACTTATTGCAAATCCTAAGGCTGTTATAACACTTGCTAATGTGACACCTTGCTCTCTAAACAGTGTTCTTATTCGTTCTGCTAACGTTGTGTCTTCATATAAAATTCTTTGGATAGTTTCTCTTATTCTGCTCACTTGAGTTCGTAATTGTTCTCGGTTAGTAGACAACACTTCTAGTCTTGCTGATCTCTCTTGTTCAAGATCTTTTAGTCTTTGTGTTATTCTTTCTTTAACACCAGGTCCTAAGTTGTGGTCATCAGCCTCAACTAGTTTTTCTTTTTCTCTTTTTATATGCTCATCTAGTTCACCCAGTTTTGCTAAATTGTTTGTTAATTCGCCTCTGATGCTTCTCAAAGCATGATCAAGGGCCGTTATTTCTCTCATAGGTAGCGGCGGATCGTGCATAGTTTTTAATGCTGTTTCTTCTGAAAAACTGGTTTCTGCTTGTATTATTTCGTCTGCTGTTGGGCTTAAATCTTTAAGTTCCATGTTTTGTATTTGGTTATCTGTTGGGAGTTCTTGTAGTGTGTTTTGAAGTTTAGCAACTGCTTCCCTATCTAATTTTGGTTTAGTAATGCCAAGGCGATTTTGTTCGCTCGCACTGAGCCTTTGTCTAATTGTACTCTTTTTTAAAAACTTTGATGAGTCTGGTTTAGTTGTAAGCTGAAAAAGTTCGCCTTTATCATTTTTAAAAAACAAGTGATCATTTTTTGTTTCAAAATCATTAGGGTCTATAAATTCGGGAGGTTCTTGGCCTAAACTTTGATAAAATGATTTGACCTTACTTTCTGTTAATTCACGCTGCAATGATTGTAATGGATGTGTCAAAGGAGTCATTTCACTCATGTCGTCTCCAGGATCAAAAACATCATAATCTTCAATGCCTGCCATGTTTTTAAATAATTAACTTTTTATTTTGTTTTATAAAAAAATGTCACAAGCATATGGCTCAATTCTTGACCCGCATAGAAGACTGAAAGAGCCCTTTGGCGTGAAGGGAAATAAACAGAATATTATTGTTCCAAATAATCCATCTACTATTGATTCAGATCAGATTCTTACTGTCAAATTTCCAGACCTAGGAGCAGATGAAATGATTGTACTAGGCTCTGCCCGACTTACTTTCAAAATAGAACTCGAATCAGCAACAGACGCAAACAGGACAGTTGTACAGAATCTGGGACGGGCAATCGTTAAGAAAATTTCTATAAAACTTGAGGGGCAAGAAATATTTTCTTTACACAATGCAGACATATTTCTAATCTATTGTGATCTATGGCTAACCGCGAATGAAAGGGCCAATCTTGCGTTTCAAGGAATCGAAAGTGATGAAGCACTAAAACACAGAATAGATGCTGATGATGCTGCATCTGGCAACAAGCCCGAAGCTGTAAATTTTGCGTATGGAAATCGCTTTTCCATACCCTTGGATTTTGAGTTATTAAGCGCGCATGCACCATACTTTCAAGGAGCATTAAAAGACAGATTGACATATGAACTAACTTTTAATGAATACAATCGCGTTATTAAATCTACAGTCAAAGATGCAAAGTACAGCATTTCTGACATCTTGTTGGAGTTTGACGTTATTAACGATCCTAACTTAGCAAGGTTGATCGAACAACAGTATCAGTCAAAATTAGCAATATATTACGAAAGAGTAATTCATCATTCTAAATATACTAAAAACAAGGCAGACACAATATGGAATTTTAGTTTTAGCGCCTCAGCAAGATCGCTTAAAGGTATTTTATTGCTGTGTGAAGATGAAAAACCATACGAAAGACAAACTGAAAAGTTTATTAATCCTAAAATAACGAAAGTACAATGTTCAATTGAGGGCAGTCCTAACCAAATCTACAGTAGTGGGCTTAAACCTTATCAGCATTTTGACGAAATAAGAAAATATTTTGGAGGCGGGAGGCATAGAAGTCCAACAGCAGATCTTGTGTCCAAAGATCTACATCTTCATAATGTTAGACTTGATGAATATTTAACAACGAAATACGGTTTATGGATTGACCTAAGGTCAACAGAGGATAATCAGTTGCATGGGAGTGGGAGAACAGTTAAAGACGTAATAAACATTCAAATTGATAAAGAAAAAGAGAGTGATAAACCACTTAATGTACATTTGTTTTTAATATATGATGCGCAGCTGAATATTCAAGATAACAGATTAAAAGATATCCAATACTAAATTATTTTTATTTTCTAAAAAAAGCATGTCTGTTCAGGTTTATCCAAAAGTGCCCAAAGAAGAGATAGTAGGCAATTCTGTTGCTGTAGACATAAAAACTTTCAGATTAACAAACATAACACAAATGCAAACCCAACTAGAGCAGGACCTTTCAAAATACAGTAAAACCAAACGAAGGTATTCTGCTGCCTTTAATGCTGTTACATATGTTAATACTGGAGCATCGATCACTAGTGCTCTATCAGCAGGAACAAGTGTAGGTCTCTTAGCAACAGGCGTAGGTGCACCGGCAGCTTTACCTCTAGGCGGTTTGTCTTTAACTCTTGGCCTGTGTTCATTGGCTGTAAGTGCTGTCAGCAAAAAAATAAAAGCTAAACTCCAAAAGCACACAGCTATGGTTCAACTAATAACAGCTAAACTTAGTTCCTTCAAACTGATAATTGATAAAGCACTTGCTGACTCGAACATCACGGATGAAGAATTTAGTCGCCTACAGGCTGATTTTGAGGACTACAAAAGACAAAAGTTTGATCTTCAAAGAAAGGCAAGGGCAACTTTTTCTCAACAACCAGACACCGACCAGATAAAAAAGGAATGCTTAAAAAAGTAAACGAAACATTAAACTCTGTTCTAAACAGCTCACATTAACAACACCAAAGGGCGTTTATACTTTAGTTTATGAGTCTAAGCACAAAAAGACCTCTGATATTGATTAATTAATTTAAATAAATATTTTGAGTTAGAAAAGAAGCTCAACATGGATAAGATATATGACAGTTTTGACTCTTGGTTAGATGCAATGGAAGAGGAAGAGCATTTGTCAAAAGCTTTAAATGAGGTCGTTTTAGAAGTTATTGATCCAACAAACGTGCAGGCAAGCGTTGTACATGCTATTTCTCAAGTTCCAAGTAAACTAACAATAAACCCTCCAGTTAAAGTAAGGTTAGTTGTTTTAATCGACTATATAACAATAAACGAAGAAAATCTAGAAGTCTGGGTCTCAACTAAACAGCAGACTATTCTTTCTTATAATGACTTAACACCCGGTTGGGCAGATCAACTTCTTACACAGTTTAATGAAGCCTCTGAAGCAGCTAAAATGAGAGGCTCTGGTTGGTCAGAGGGTGAAGTCCTAGACATCAGATTAAGACAGGCTAAGTATGAGCCGATTGTAGGCAAGTCTTACATTCCACTGCCTCCAACATTAGTTGCAAAGAGAGCAGTTCTGAACATAAAGAATTCAGACGACAAATGTTTTATGTGGTGCGTTCTTGCTAGGCTGCATTTTTTACCAAAAAATGCAGAGAGAGTATCTAACTATCAATCTTGGTTCAATGATCTTAACTTTGATGGACTCACCTTTCCTATAGGTGTAGACAAAATTGATCAGTTTGAAGAACAGAATCCCCCAATAACTGTTAACGTATACACATGGTCTGAAGAAACCAACCTTCTGCCAATTAGAGTGTCAAAGAACAGTCCAACAATAGGCGAACCAACCAAACATCATGTAGACTTACTCCTGATGCACAGCCATTCAGGATTGCACTACACACTGATACGCACAATGAGTAGACTGTTAGCATATACTTCAAAGCATAAGAACAAACAAGAATTCTGTAGAAAATGTTTAACAAGAATTCCGTCCGTTCAAGCCGCGAGCGAACATGTAAAACATTGTATCAGCCCAGTTGACTGTAATACAGAACTAATTACGCCGCGAGAAGGCAGTAAGGTTCGTTTTAAGAATTACAAAAGACTCCAGAGGTCTCCATATGTTGTTTACGCAGACTTCGAGTCGCTTATTGTTCCTTATGAGGGGCCAGCTCCAAAACATTTACCAAAAACAGTTATAATGAATAACCACCAGATTTGTTCATATGCTTTTATTGTTGTTAGGTCAGATGGTGAACATTCAAAGCCAGAATTATACAGAGGACCACATGCAGCAAAACATTTCTTAAAACGCATGCAAGAAGTTCGTAATGTCTGTTCTAATAATCTAGTCCTATCCGATCTTAAGATGACCCCTGAAGATCAAGATCGCTATGACTCAGCCACTCACTGTTGGATTTGTGGTTTAGAGCTAACACCTAAAAGTTTAAATCCAACAGTAAGAGACCATGATCACATTAGCGGAAAGTTTAGAGGAGCAGCACATAACAATTGCAATCTTCAACTAAAGTTTGATCCCAGGACTTGGAGGCTTCCTATATTCTTTCATAACTTGCGAGGTTATGATTCCCATCTTATATTGCAAGCAGTAACTAGCGATTTCAGGGTGTCATGCATTGCGCAGTCATCAGAAAAGTACATGTGTTTCACTTTAAATAACCTGTCTTTTTATGACTCTATGCAACACATGATGGGATCATTAGAGTCACTAGCGGGATCCTTAAAGTCCTGCCCAATAACGGAAGAATATTTTGACCCAACGCTCGTTAGAAAGGGCGTTTATCCTTATGAGTACATGAACAGCTGGGAAAGGTTTGAAGAGCCAGCCCTTCCGCCTAAAGGCGCGTTCTTTAGTAGTCTTAGAGGAAAGGACATCAGTGATTCTGATTATTCTTATGCTCAAGAAGCGTGGCAAAAATTAGACTCTAAAACAATGGGAGACTATCATGATTCCTATTTAATGGCGGATACCTGTTTGTTGGCGGATATCTTTGAAAATTACAGAAAGACCTGCATGAAACATTATAGTCTAGATCCTGCGCATTATATTTCTGCGCCTGGGATGAGTTGGGACGCATTCTTAAAATTTACTGGTGTACAGATTGACTGTTGTCTGACCTACCAATGCTTCAGATGATTGAAAACGGATTGCGTGGCGGAATTAGTATGGCGTCTCACCATTACTGTAAAGCAAACAACAAATACCTAGACAACTATGATCCAAGTAGGAAGTCTAACTATCTTATGTATTTAGATGCAAACAATCTGTATGGTTGGGCTATGAGTCAATCACTTCCATTACGTAACTTTAAAATGTACACAGGAGGTGTAAAAGACATTCAAAAGTTTTTAAAATGGCTTCAGAGTCTAGAAGCTGATCAACAACGGGGCTTTATTCTAGAAGTTGATTTAGAATATCCTCATGAACTCCATGATTACCATAATGACTATCCATTAGCGGCAGAAACCCTAAAAGTGTCAATGACAGAACCGCCTAAACTTGTGCCTAATCTTCGTGACAAAAAAAATTATGTCTGTCATTACAGACTTCTCCAATTTTATTTAAGACATGGTTTAAAGTTAACAGCAGTTCATCGTATAATTGCATTTGATCAAGAACAGTTCATGAAACCATACATCATGAAGAACACTGATCTTAGAACTAAATCCGCAGATGCTTCAGAAAAAGACTTTTTCAAGTTGATGAACAACAGCTGTTTTGGAAAGACTATGGAAAATCCGCACAAGCGCAAAGATGTCAGATTGGTCACTAGAGAAAACGATGCAATTAAGCTGGTGTCAAAACCCAACTACCAAGACTTCAGAAGATTTCATGATCAGCTTTTTGGAATAATGATGAAAAAAAAGAAAGTCAAATTGGACAAACCTGTTTTTATTGGGTTTACTGTTTTAGAGCTGTCGAAGCTTTTGATGTTAGAATTTCTTTACGACTACTTTAAACCCTTGTATCCAGAGTCCAGAGTTCTGTACACAGATACAGATTCCTTTGTAGTTAACATCCCTACTGAAGATTTTTACAAAGATTTAGAAACAGAAGTAGCAAAAGGGCATGCCGGATGGTACGACACATCTGATTACCCTAAAGATTCACCTTTGCATTCAGTTATTAATAAGAAGGTTTTAGGTAAGATGAAGGATGAATTATCTGGAGGTGTGATCAAGGAGTTTATTGGTTTAAGGTCGAAAATGTACAGTCTCGCATGTCAAACTAGTACTATTAAAAAGCAAAGGGAATATCTCGCAGTGTTGTGCAGTCAAACATATCACATGACAATTACAAAGAAGCATTGTTCAAAAAAAAGACTTTTCATCATGACAGTTACAAACTACGATCTAATCTGCATGAGATTAACACAACAGTTGTAACAAAACGGTCTCTTGACAGCACTAACACGAAAAGAGTATTTGTTAATCCAGAGTATTCATATGCAATTGGGCACTGGAGAATAGTATAATCATATGTCTTCATGGAGTTTCTGTTTGGTCAAGTGTTATCAGAAGCTCAACTATATCATTATCCAGTATAGCCAAATCATTATTATTCTCATTCATTACTGCTAAATGTGCTTCAATTTTTTTTATCATTTCAAGATTTTGATTTTTCCATATCAAAATATCAGAATCTAGGGATTGGGGTAGTAAGCGATTGTCTGGCTGTTTTAGCATAAGATTGTCAATGTTCTTAAATATTTTTTTGATAATAATATTATAAGCAGATAATTGACGTATTAATTTTGAAAACTCTTTTTTCTTTTGAGCTTCCATTTTAAACTCAAATGTATTTGCCTAAATTAACTAAGCGACTGGAACTGTGTCTGGTGGGATTATCTGCAGTTCTTCCTTCACAAAAGATCTTCGGGGGGCTGGTCGTTTTGTTGTGTCAGTTTCTCGTAAATAATACACTGGCGGATTCATTTTCACAATTTTTTTTATCTCATATGGATCAACACTCCAAACTGGATCTGTTGCCCTGATGCGAGTGTCCCCTTCCGCTTCTCCGGTGAATAAAGGTATCTCACTTTTAAACCAAATGGTAATAGTTTACTGGATGAGTCTTCAATAGCAACATTTATTCGTTTGGTTTTGATTGCTTGTACTGGTTTTAGCCCTTTTAAATTCTTCATTATTCATTGCGCGCAAAACTGAGGGCAGTCTTTTTACCATTCTGTGTTGCGAGAATTGTCAATCAGCTCTCTGTGATACTGGTAGGAGAAAGTCTTTCAGATAACTGTTTGTTAAAATTTTCAACCAAACCTGTGATGTGTGAACTCCTGGAATGCCTCTTTTAATGGTAACTCTATGTTTTAACAATAATTGATTCACTTGACCTTTAAATTCTTTTCCATCATCGACTTGAATCATGCAAGGATAAGTTAAAGGGCCTCGTTGATATATCAGTTGTATAGCGACAGCAACAGCAGAAGCACTCTTTTGTGTTAATGGTTCCGCATCTTTGTATCTTGAAGCTATATCAATGACTGTAAGTGCGTACTTAAATCTTTTTCGTCTAATCGTATCATGGGGTAAATATAGAAGGTCCATTTGATGGGTGTCGTTTGGAGTTATATTCACAAAGTGTGGTCTCTGTAGTTTTTTAGGCGCTGGTAGATAAATTTGCCAAATCGCTTGTTTAGATAACCATTCTTTTGCTGTTTGTTCACTGACTCCCGCTGCTTGGCTTAACTTTTTAATTGCCGTTATTCCCTTCCAGTATCCTTTTGGAGAATAATAGATTTTGTACATTTTTATTCAGCCAATACTTTGTGCAACAAAATACACAGCGGTCATGCCAAAGACAATAAACAATATTTCTTGCATCTTTTGTTTTTCTGATGGTTGATAAAAGTCGCTGAATTTTGGTGGGGGCAATGTTTCAACTTGTTTGCCTGTTACTAGAAAATATTCTTTTATTGCCTGGTCAACATCTTTAAATGTGTAAGCTGCATGTCCCTGTTGTTTAAGTCTGTCGTTAATAAAATCTAACTGCTCCATTCTTTGCTTTTCATAGGTGTCTTGTGCAGCGGCTAGTTGCTCCATAGCTCTGTTATGTCTTTTTCTCTCATCGTTATTTTGTAGTTTACTAAACGCGTAATTACTTCCGCTGAAAGCAAGCGCGTTGACCACTGCGCCACCTATCATCATTACGAGTGAAGCCATTTTTATAAATGTATTTTTTTTTACATATTTATATTTTCTGGAATTATTCCTTGCTTAACTAGAAAATCTTTCGTAGCAAATGAAGCTGTAATGACAGCAATCAACTTTGCTGAGTCTTCAAAATCTAGCTTGCCAAGATCTGCTGGTTTTATTCTTAACAAGCTTTTACCAAGCATTGTGTATCCTACACTTAGACCTCCAATAACAGCAGAATGGTATACGAGGTTGGCAACAGTTTTTTCGGTGCTCATTTTTTAAAAATAAAATATTTATTATTAATAAAACATGAACTGCGATGATTTACTTCCTGAACTTATGATTACAAATAATCAAGTTGATGACCAAGCTATTATGCGCCAAAAGGAAAGGCTGTATTCTTTGGCAGCGTGTGGAAAAACAAAACAGTACCTCGGAAATGAATTCAGCATAGAACAGATTCAACAGATGTCGCCGCAAGACATTGTAAAGTATCACAACAGGTATGAAGCGCAACTGGGGTCAAGAATGGTCAAAAGTGTCGGACAAACTGTTCTTAGTTTGTACACTAAACTAGTTAGTAGATTTGCGCCCATTGATTCTGAACAAGATTTTATGTATGATTTAACGCAGGATCCAGTTTTAACAAAGTCATTAGAGTCTCTAGGATGTGATCTATATTACAGATTTGGAACATTATTGTCGCCAGTAATTATGGGGTTAATTACGTTTAATCATATAGATTTTATTTCTCTTAAAATGACCGAGCAGAAAACGTTGATGGAGAAAGTGACCCGTGAAAAGAATCCTGGGCGCATTGAAGCAGGGAAAAAATTAGCAGAGTGGAACAAAAAAAGAAAATTAGAGTTACAACATATAACTCATAATGAAAAAACACCAGTTGTGCCAGAGCCACAACAAGAACAAGTTGTTTCAAGTCCGCAACACCAAAGTATTCATGGATTATTTGGATTAAAAGAGTTGGCATTTTGGCGTCATTGCTGTTGGTGGGGGTGGTTATTACGTTTATAAAACATATAAAGAAAGACAGCAAAAACCAAAGCAGCCCAAAAAATCACAGCCACTAAATACAAAATCTGAACAAAAAAGAATACCAACAACAAAATCTCATTTTGATCCATTTGATATGCAGTAATATTTCAAGAACTTAATAAATAATTATAAGTGACTTGAATAAGAACTTGATAACGACTTGATGACGACTTCATGACGACTTGATGAAAACTTAAATAAGAACTTGATAAGAACTTGATGACGACTTGATAAGAACTTAATGACGACTTGAATAAAAACTTGAATAGAACTTGAATAAAAACTTGAATAAGAACTTGTTAAGAACTTGACGATGACTTGAATAAGAACTTGAATAAAAACTTGTTAAGAACTTAAATAAGAACTTGAATAAGAACTTGAATAGAACTTGAATAAAAACTTGAATAAGAACTTGTTAAGAACTTGATGACGATTTTTTTCATAAAGGATAAAACACAATTAATTGTTACATTCTTTTCCGGGGAGACAACTCCTCTTCACTTCTGAAGGGTTTGCTGCCTTTATGTAGTACTCTACTAATTCTAGGTCACGGCTTACCAACTGCATAATTGCCGAGTCGAAGCGTCGCACTGTTTGCTGGTTCGTGTCGAGTTACACATAACGGAGTAAGGGCATCGTTTACTGCAGGCGTTTAGCCGTCACGCGGCATTGTATAAATTTAGGCGGCTAAATTCCCCACCGGCGTCGTTTAGTGCAGGCGTTAGCCGTCACGCAGCATTGTATAAATTTAGGCGGCTAAATTCCCCACCCCAAATAATCTTTTTCCAATTTTATGTATTAAAATCTGCATTTTATATTTAAATCTAAAAGCATTTAAAACAAATATTTATTAAAAGTAGTGGCTAAAAAGTAATGTAAGATACACTTTGTTATTTAGCTTTTGGTGTTGTTTTAACAAAATAAAAAACAACTTTACTCTAGGCAAGTAGACACCATGTAATTGTAAAGCGTTTGTTTGTGTACAGTATATATAAATCTTGAAGATAACAACATTGAGGATATGCCTGCGGTAGTTTTAAATACTTGGTTGTCATGGCATTGAAAAGTCTAAATTTGCCCTCTTCCCTGCCCTCAAGTGATCCTTCCCACTTTCGTATTGGGTCACTGGCGCGGCTATGAACGCCCGTAAACCCAAATATGGTCACTGGCGCGGCTATGAACGCCCGTAAACCTAAAATGGTCGCCCTGGTGCGGCTATGGGAAGGACCACTAAAATGGGGGTGAGGGGATTGCCCAAATTAGACAAATAGAAAGCAGGCAAACAAGTATGAGAGGCATATCCTCAAAACTCTTCACATCTGGCCGTGTTATACGTGACCCTCTGGGTCTGACTTGGGGCCCTAGGGCGCCATAGGGTCTCAAGTAAGACCCAGAGGTGATCGGTAATGCGGCCAGATGTGAAGAGTTTTGCAGAAATTGATTTCACAGAGACGCATTTGATGAATGTATGCGTGAAAATGATGTTATTGAAAACGATCAAGAAAAACGAAGGATTAAGCAAAAACTTAAGTCTCAAAAGTTTTCTAAATTAGTGTTAAAAACAGATAATCCTACACATTATGTATGTTTGTAAAGAGAGAACAGTAAAAGGCGGGGTCTGGGTAATCCGGTGGAGCAGCAGCGAAAACCGGCTCCAGCTGGAGCTCCAGTTGGAGCTGGGCGGAGCCGGATGAGCCAGACCCTGCCTTTTACTGTTCTCTTGCCTGCCAACAGCTGTTGTGAAGCTTTTCAGAAGCATTTCCGTTTGTAGCCCCTTTGATTTTGAAACTACTATGAACACCCTCAGGGGTGACACTCTTGTCAGGCCATTTTCCAATTTGTTGTGAGAGTGTGAGTTTGACGGAAAAAAAAAGTTTATTGATTTTCATTGTATGTGAAATTCGCGCCGTCAAATTTGTGTTGTGTCTTCCTGTCTACTGAGTTGGGCGATTGTCAGTGAGATTTCCGTTTGTGTTCTCTCCCCTTGCTTACCAGATTGCCTTATCCCATATGCAGACATCCATCCAGATAGACAGTCTGTGACCTCGAACTTATAGGGGGTGCTCTCTCTCTTTGATGCCGTGAGTAGACTGCCAGAACTGCTGAAGACTGGAACTGCGCAGGAGTTCTCATCCAGAAGACTGAACGTCGACTCCAGTCATGCATAACCGAACAGTTCTGTTCAAAATACGGAACTCAGTGATTCCATTTCTGTCAGTGAAGGTTTTCGTATTTGTTTCCGCGTCGTCTTTTTCATTTCACCTCCCCCCACCCCCCCACCCCCCCCCCCACACACACCTATCCCACCCCCACCCCCACCCCTTCTTCTTCCCAATCTCATTCCCTGTAAGTCATTTTCATGGTAACCAACGACTCCTTTGTCCTTACCTCTTTTTTTTTCTCCACAACATGTTTATTTTGTTGTTGTTTGTTTGTTGTCGTCGTACTTGAAGAAGACCAATAGGTCGATGCTCGTTACTTCAATATTTGTTATGTTTATCTGGCGGCTCAGTGCTTAAACATTTGTTTTTATGTGTTGATACTGTTCTCAGGAAATCGTGTGGTTCGATTATCACTTTTCATTTTCTGCCTGTGTGAACCATGGATATTTTCTGATACTCTCTCTCTCTCTCTCTCTCTCTCTCTCTCTCTCTCTCTGTTTCTCTCTCTCTCTCTCTGTCTCTTCTCTGTCTGTCTGTCTGTCTGTCTCTCTCTCTCTCTCTCTCTCTCTCTCTCTCTCTCTCTATATATATATATATATATATACTGAACAATTAAGTAGTGGGGGAAAACAAGTACAGGTTAACAATTCTTCCATCATTATAATAACGACTTGGCAAAGATTTGAAATTTAAAAAAAAAAGAAAAAAAAATTGAAGATGAAGAAAATGGGAAAATATATGTTTTAAATATGAAAACCCTTCACTAGCTGCATGAGGGAACCATCACAATCCCTTTCGAAGGCAGATTTATATGTATTGCCTGCTCCTATATATATATATATAGAGAGAGAGAGAGAGACAGAGACAGAGACAGAGAGACAGACAGAGAGAGAGAAATATGTATATATACATATATATATATATATATTATATATATATGTTTTGTTTTTTATTTGAGGAGGTATTCAATATCAGGTCGATTTATGGCGTATCTGAACACATTTCTGTTCGATAGTGCGCATATGCTTGAGTCGCAGCGGAAAAGGGGAGTGTATATGCGATGTTATGGCAGAGGTAGGGGTGAGAGATTGGTGTTCAGGCAATGGGATTAGTGTGTGTGGTGTTGTGTGTGTGTGTGTGTGTGTGTGTGTGTGTGTGTGTGTGTGTGTGTGTGTGAGAGGAGAGAGAGAGTGTGTGTGTGTGTGTGTGTGTGTGTGTGTGTGTGGTGTGTGTGTGTGAGTATGTGTGTGTGTGTTTCATATTTGGAGTGTTTTGTTTATTGTAATAGGAGGAGGGTGTCAGCAGCATGTTGGAGAGGAAAAGTCGAAGAGGAGGGGATGAGGGAGGGGGGTTATTCATTATCAGAATTGTAAAGCGGCCAATACCGCGTTTCTCTTCGTTACAGTATTATATGAAATAAAAGTGTCCACCTGTGTCATTATTTCTTGCCTCTTGAGTCTTCCCCTGTCTCCCTTTTTTTTTTTCACCTGCTGCCCGCTGTGTGACAGAGACGACGCAGGGTCACCCAGAGGCTGCACCAGGCAGCAGTGAAGCTCTTCATTCTGCAGCAGAGGGTCCGCAAAGGACACCTCAGCCGGGACAGCGCCCGTCAACACCATCTCCGAGGACGGACAGGGCCCGATGGAGACGATCTGCTCCTCTCGAACGGGTGTGTGGGGAGTTTTGAGCTCCGTGTACCAAGTGGGAGGAGAGTGGGTGGAACATGTTGCGTGGCATTGCCGATACCATTGTGGAAATGAAGAGGGAGAGCTAGGTAATGTGGGAGGGACTGGGTGGAAAGTGCTGTGTGGCATTGCTTATACCCGTGTAGCCAGTGAACAGGGTGAACGAGGCAATGTAAGAGGAAGGTGGACGGGAAACGTGTTGTGTGACCGTTGACGATGTGAATGTAACTGATGAGGAGGGTGAACTTGGGGATGTAAAAGGACCGTGCATGGAAAACGAGTTGTGCGGCGTTGGTGATGTCAGCGTAAGTGGTAAAGAGCGTGAACTGGGACCAGTGATCCCGTTTGTATAAAACTTTTGTATTGCCCAAAGGTGGCGAGTATTTTTATTTATTGTGATAGAGTTTAAACGATGATGGGATGATATTGTGCAGTGCGGGGAATGGGAGTTGGGTAGACAGGAACGATAACTGCAATGTGGAGAAGTGAGCGAGCCACAAGCATGCGTGAAACTCTCAGTAACCACATCACTAGTTTTTAAAATACGAGGTCATTAATGGAGGGATTTACTCACTGAAAGAAAATGCATGAAGTTTGTGAATGTATTGCAGTATTCTGTTATACAAGTAGCTCATACATTTTAAGTCATTAACCGTACACATTTTTCGACACACTCTAAATTAGATGTCGTATACACACATACGCCTACACTAACGCACACGTGATCAAAAGGCATGCATTCTCTCTCTCTCTCTCTCTCTCTCTCTCTCTCTTCTCTCTCTCTCTCTCAAACACATTAACACACATACGGATATGTACATGCACATACGCTTGATTTTGTTGTGTTCTGGGTTTCAGGTTGCTATCACGACACCGCCGACAGATGACCCTGCCGGAAGGATACGTATGGACGGACAAGGAGAGCGGGGAGCTTGGCATCAGGGAGGAAGAGGAGCATGACAGTGACCTTGACTTCACGGTAGGCCTGAACCCTACCACGGAAATCCTGCCGGTGATGGTGGAGAACATTGTGGAAGAACTCTTGTAGTGCCAGGCATACGATGCGTGATGGAGGATCAATGTGTTGGTGAATGGCTGATTCCTGGAGCCAGCGCCGGTTCTCTTGAATCCTGCAACGGCTTTCACCATCGGCTGAGCTGTGCATCACACAGCGGCAGCGTTAGGTCGCTTTGTCCGAGCAGAGTTTCTCAGCATGACATGTTTCTTGACATCGTATGTGATGTGTAAAATCAACGACGCTGTGATCCACATGTTTGCGATTTAGCATCGATAAAACCAACACATTTCACGGAGACATTTCATCTGTTGTCTGTCGTAGGTGTGTTGCTTCGGTAAGCATTTAAAGTGAGTGCTATTGAACTTCGAGTCTGTCCATCCCCATTTGTTAATGGACCTGCAAACTTTACTTCATCTCAAGATGAATTCAACAGCATGTGTCTGAAATCTGGAGAAGACTGTTCAATAAAAGAAATTAGAAAAAAACCAGATTCTGGGGCACAGTGGTCATTGTTATGGGTTGGGAGGGGAGAGAGGGAAGGCGGTTTAGAGCGGTTAGGCTGGACCTTTTTGTGGACGTTCATTTGAGGGTTTTATTTTACCTCGGCCAGCTCCTAGCCCGAGTTAATTGTATTTTGGGCTTCATGGGGCTCAGATGGGAAGACAGGCATCACACAGTCCAGTTCCCGGAGTTTCGCTCAAACTTCCTACCAACACAGCAAGCGCTTGTTTTCTCGGGCCTGGTTGACGGCAAGCTAGATTAGAGCGCAGAGTTCAACCCTCTAATGTAGTCTCAGACAGTTCTTCTTTGCCTTAACTAGGCTGACCCTGGAGAAAGGTCCAGTGACGGTGAGGAAAGACCACTGACCACAGGGAAAGTCCTGTTGACGGTGGGAAAGACTACAAACTTTGGATTATCTCTTGAGGGCACATAGGACCGTATGGCGAAAGCTTGGCTGTGTCTGGAGTGGCACTGTCTTCGTCTGTCCGTGGGCAGGGATGGTTGGGTCTGTGGGGTGTGCTCGGCAGCTGGAGGGTGGTGTTTTTAGCCGGTGGGCTCTGCAGTCATGAAACCGGGCTGGTACACCCATGGGGATGCTACTTTAGGCTGTTATGAGTTGCATCCTGTAGTCTGATTTACCTCTGTTCAGGAGCAGTTATGTCCCTTGATATCTTAATGGAGTGTCTGCGCGTGCCTGTACCCATCGTCAACACAGCGCAGGCCTCCAAGGGTGGTACAGGACTGCTCTAAAGGCAGATGAGG
>JAMYXO010006462.1:5000-10000 GCA_033310375.1 Conus canariensis | reverse complement strand
AAATGTAGATGTGTTTACTGTTTGTTTTTTTTTTTCCTTCAGAGAATGTTAGCAGTAGTTTTGTTTTGTATTCATTTTTAAGAATGACATTTTGAATACGCAATGTTGGTTCATGAATACGTTATGAAATTCGTCCCCTAATTCATCCAGTGCTTATTCAGGGCCAGTTCTTTGGCTGTGTGGTGTAATTGTTGTTGTTTTCCTTGCCTGTGTCGGAAGCTTATGGCTTAATGTACAACAATGGAAAGAAATCATATGGATGTGTCTAGAAATAAACCAAGATTTTCTTTTTTTTATGTGATTTCAGTTTAGACAAGAAATTGTGGAATGAGAATCCTGGTCTCCGGGAGGGAAGGAGGTTAAGGGTGGGGGAAGATGGGGATCAGAGCAGTGGGGGGGGGGGGGGGGGGGGAACGGAACCGAAATGCCACAGAGGGATGATTTAGTTCATTGCCTGACTGTTTTCATCTTAATGAGGGCTGGAGGTGGTAAGAAATTGAATGAAGACACGGGCACTGATGCTGCCGAAATATGTCTTTATTCAGTGCGGTGCGGCATGCATGTGTTGCAGGGATGACTACGGCGCCTAACATGAAGTATAATCCTTGCAGGGTGATGCCGTAATTATGTTCGTACTTCAGATATATATGCTGGCGTTTCGTTTGTTTACATTTGTTTGGTTGTTTGACTCTCTGTCCAAGACGGGGGAAATCGTGATGGTATTGCTTAAGTGCACTAAGTTGATGTATTATTAGTCAGGTTTAACACACCAAGGTTATCTTTGCACTCGTACACGCATATACACACTCACGCGCCCACCAAACATTCACCTCTCTCTGGGAATGGGATGTCACGCATTCGTTTCCCTTCTAACACGACTGAGCACTAGAAATACAATTTCTATGCTACTTATAATCAAACATGAAAAATCCAATTACACAAAATGAACAAATCAACACATAAAAGATCAATACTTCCTAATCCCGGGTTATAATAAAAATGACTTCTTACCTGGCCAGGTTTTCACACACACAACCACGCTTTCACACCACACCACAGTTCTTGAAAAGTCTCTTCACGTCTTCTTCAGCACTGCTTGATGGTGAGGCCCTTGGTTGACTGGCTCCAGGTTTCAGGACTGGGTCTTCGTGGTCGTCTCTGGGATCTCGACGTAGAACTCTTCTTCTTCGTCTCTTTCACCCACCTCTGGGTTCAATTTCAGTTTGTCTGTCTTCACCCACCTCTGGGCTTCAAACTTAGTTTTCTTCTCTTCCAGCTTGTCTTTTCCCTAAGACTTTGCTGTCTTTTCTATCTCCCAGACCACGTTTCTCTCGACCCGTTCTCTGTCCTGCCCACCCTTCTCTCTTCTCTCTCTCTCTCCTCTGCCTTCTCTCTCTCTCTCCTGGTGTTCTTCTTTTCTCGTTGTTCTCCCTCACTTTATATAGGAATGGAAACAAAGGATTCCCCTTCGGGCCATGCCTTTGTCCATGCTGCTTCTCAAACCCCTAGTTCACAAGTGCTGTGAATTCTCCATTCGCTACATTCTCCACACATCTGCATTTACACACATCTCTACCTAATTGATTAGCAAACAAACACTTGGCACCAGATGGACATCGAAAATTCCCGCCGACTTCGGAGGCCACTTTAACACAGTAATTATCTTAAAGAGGGCTACGATAACAACATCCACGCGCGTTCAACCAGCCTGACAATAGAACCAACCCAGTGACCCACGGCAATACCATCCGAACGAGTCCAAGACTCCTGCTCTTCACTGACTGTTTACAAAAGAACCTCAGCTGACTGAGTATTTAGCGCTCACTTGGTGCACCGAGGTCCTAGTGGTTACGTCCCTCTCCCCTTTCGCTGTCGGGCAGGTCCGAACTCCTTACTACCTTAGGTGCCATCTGTCACCTGACCGCTTCGTCCTCCTTGACACGGTTCGACCGTGTGCGATGGGTAAGGCATACTTGTTAATGGTTCTATTACCTATTTGTATACCACGTACAACGTCCCTTTTTCCTCTAAGCGTTTAATGCCTTTTGTGAGAGGTTTCACGCCCTTGACAAATTCCCCCCACTTCAAGACAATGCCCTGCATTGGCTAAAACACCTTCAAGGAGCTGAAACTCTCACAATTCTCTCATTTAAACCAACTCTATTCTAGGCTTCTCATAAGCCTACTTACACCCGAGAACGCACACAAGATTTACCTTGCAACAAAATTAGAGAAAAATCAATACCATACGCACTAACCAGGCAAATATCAACACAATCTGAAATCTCTACCAGCTCTAAGTAGTGCGGCCATATATAGATAAACATTATGTTTCTACGGAAATTCTCTCCCTTTCTCTTCATACACGTGGCCCGCAACCAGCCACGTCACGCATACACGACGCTGCACGAGACGCACGCACACGCTCGCAAAAATCGTATGACCATTTTAATTTGGCCTACCGTCCCCTTTTGGTGAGACCCGTCCGATCCCCCTTTCTGTACACACACCTTGCCGTACCCCGTGGCATATGTTGCAATGTGCACAGAAACGCCTTACATCACCTAGGATTCCGGGCCAGTAGTACTCACGCGTCACAATCTTTTGTGTGGCCTTCTTACCGAGATGGCCCGAGGCTGACGTCACATGATTTTCGGACATCACCGCCTTTCTGCGCTGCCTAGGAACGACAACCTGCTTCTTCGTTTTTCCCGAACGCGAATGAGTAAAAGTTCGGTACAATATGCCGTTCTCTAACTCGAACCCGATTGTACCCTCTTTAACATTTTTCTTCTGCCCTCTGTGAGCAAAACCAACCAGTTTTCTGAGCGAGTAATCGCCCTTTTGTTCTGCCCGTAAGCGAGTGGGGTTGGTCTCACTTGACACGCTCCAATGCTTTTGGAACGGTTTGACTGCCCAGGGGCTTTCCATCACGTGACTTGTCACGTCTGATTCAACACAGAAATCAGGGTTTGGATTTCCGTAACCACGTGCTCCTGGAATGTTTCCAATTACCAGATCATACGGCGGCTTTGGGACAGCCAAAGCCTGTACGACTCCACTATAGAATGGTGTATCAATGAACACCAGGGCCGTTTTGAATTCTGCTACTGTTCCATCTATTTGTCTACACCTCTGTGTTTTACCTGTGAATTGTCCCTTCTCAACCAGGGATTCCTTCACCATTACGCCAGTGCACCCAGAGTCTCTAATGACATTAACCACATTGTCCCCTACTCTGCCTTTGTGCACATCCATGTTATCGCCTGCATCTGTGAACACACAGCACAGTCCAGACAAAATAACACTGTCATCTTTTTCATCTTTTGCTGCCTGCCTTTCGCTTGGCCTGACCCTCATTGCTGCAGCTTTCTGAGGTCTAAATCGGCAATCTCTAGCCAAGTGTCCTGTCTTATCGCACAAGAAGCAGGTACGTCTATCTACGGCCTTATCCACGTGGGCCTTCACCCTTGTTTGCTCACGTGACGCCGTGGGCCTACGGGCGTGCAATACTGACTCATCGTGTGAGTCATGTGCTAGCCTGCTATCCTCTGAATATGCTTCCGGGCTTTCCTCTTGTTCAGGCAAATCACGCCTCGCTTCCCGGTAAGTCTCTGCCGTCTGAAGCACCTCAGCTATTGTGGTTGCACCTTTTTCCTTAATGTGGATTGTGAGGCCTGTCCCACAACCATCAAGTATCTGTTCCTTCATCACCAGTGTCTTGAGGCCTTCAAAATCACTGTCTACTCCACTAAGTTCTACCCACTTGTTGAAACAGTGATCCAGTCTAACTCCGAACTGTGTGTATGTCTCACCCTGTTCGATTCTCGCCTCGCGAAACTTACGCCTAAAACCTTCTTCAGTCAAATCATAAGCCTTTAGTACTGCTTGTTTCACCTTGTCGAAATCCCTCTGATCACCTTTGGGTAAGGTGGAAACAGTGTGTAACGCACGACCTGTCAACAAGGCAGACAGGTTTATTGCCCAGTCATCTTCGGGCCAGCCCTCGTGCTCGGCAACCGATTCAAACCGACTGATATAGGCATCGATCGAATCAGTTTCCTCTCTGAACAGTGGGAGTTTAAGTCTAGGTGCGCAACTTAGTCTGCGGCCTACTGACTCAGAACTGGTGTCTATTTCACTACGATTTTCAGATTTTATTCTTTCCAACTCAATTTGTTTGGCTAAAATCTCTGATTCCGCTTCTGCTCTCGCTCTGGCAGCCGCACTCTCTGCATCTGCCCTTGCTTTGGCAGCTAAACACTCTGCATCCGCTCTAGCCTTCGACGCAGCAGTTTCTGCCGCTAGACGTTCCTTTTCAAATTTCCTTCTTTCGGCCCTTTCATCTCTCTCAGCCTTCTGCTGAGTCTCTATGAACTTACGCAGTTCATCTCCTGTATATCCTAGTTTCTCCCCTAAACTCATCAGTTTCTCAATGGGGGTAAAACTTTCTTCAGCCATTTTGTCGTTTTAGCACTACTAAAACAGTTACTCGTATAGACCCGGAAAAAGTCAGTAAACAGTTTATCGACCAAACGTTACGAGTACACCAACCAGTGGTAATGTTCCTAACACAAAGGAACCTTAATCTTAAACCACAGCTTCTGTGAGAGTTAAGACTAGAACCTCGTTCTTCGTTTCTCTGAACGACCTTTGATTAATACAACCACCCTACACACAAGTCAATACTCAACACTCAAAGAACTAAAGGAAATAATTAGAAGAGCTAATTAAAATTGCCTTTAGTGGACGCTTCGCCCCAGTACTACTCTAGTACTCACTTTGTTTCCCGCCTGAGACTAATTTGGGCCATGCAATCCTGGCAGGCTTGCCACTTTGTCCAAGACGGGGGAAATCGTGATGGTATTGCTTAAGTGCACTAAGTTGATGTATTATTAGTCAGGTTTAACACACCAAGGTTATCTTTGCACTCGTACACGCATATACACACTCATGCGCCCACCAAACATTCACCTCTCTCTGGGAATGGGATGTCACGC
>JAMYXO010006461.1:0-13592 GCA_033310375.1 Conus canariensis | reverse complement strand
TTTGGTATTGTGTTTTTGTGATAAAAAGAGAAGGTTTGAATAAAAATTGGGAAAATTGAAAAAAAAAGGGGGTAAAAAATTGTCTATTAGGAAAAAAAAAAATAAAAAAAAAAGTGAAAAGTTAAAAGAAAGGAAAAGAAAAAACATAATAATTTGACCAGTATAAGGGTTTTCAAAAATTTTTTTGGTAAAAAAATCTTTTGGTTTAAAAAAGAGAGAGTAGAAGAAGAGAAAAGAGGGAAGAGAGACAGGAGGGGAAGAAAAAAGAAAGAAAGACAGGAGATGGAGGAGTATGGTCCCTTCCCCTCATCTCGTGCGGGGCGTGCCCACCCCCACACCACCCTACCACAACACACACACACACCACACACACAACACACCACAACACACACAAACACCACACATTCCTTGCCCCAAAAAAAACTACTGAATAGCTTTGGTTGGGAAATTTGTTTGAAAATGAAAAAATTTTTGCTAAATCAGTAACTTTCAAGGCTAATTTAGTAATTTAAATGTTTTTACCCCTACCCCTTCACTACCACCTTTTGCTCTACCTTCTCTACCCCCTTCCTTTTTTCCTTTCCTCTGCCCACCCTGATGCCCCATCTTTTTTTTTGTTATGTGTTTTTTGAGGTGCTTCGTGGTTTTTCTTGTATGTCTGATCCCCGATAGGGATTCACACACACATGCACACTGCACACACACCTGCACACAAACACACACACACACACACACACCACACACACCACACACACACACCCCCCAAAACACCACCCCAAAAACTACAGGTCACCTTTTTTTTTTAATATGAGGCTGTTTGCATTGCCTGAACATTTTTGTCTTTCTTTGATTAGTTGATCACCGTTTTGAACCCTCAAAAAATGATTTGTGGAACGCCCATACCCACCCCACCCCAACCCCCCAACCCCCAATTTCCCTTCCGTCGTTTGCCTGTTTTCCCCCTTTTTGTTTTTTCCCCACACCTTTTTTTACCGGACTCCTGTGTACTCCTTCACTGGGTTTAAAATGGAAGGGGGGGTGTGTTCAGAAAAATTTTGGGGTGTTACTGTGGCCTAGAGACCCAAACGAACTTATTCCATGTACGTGGTCTTTGTGCCTAATAATAGGGCAAAATTATTTTTTATATGGATTAGAAGGGAAAAAAAAGGTAAAACCAGTTCATTCACTTTGTCTGAAGTGTTAAAAGATTTTTTTTTTTTTTTATTTAATGTGTCACAGCTTTTTACATGAAAAAAAACAGCAGAACTTCAAGTTTTGTGCAAAAAAAAACATTTGGTCATAAACTTTTTGTATAGTTTTACATGTTTCAAAAACCCTATGGGAAAAAAAGCTCCGACAAATTTTTGGTAAATAATTTTTTTCATTATGTGCACTTTAAACGGGTTTTTTCCTCCCAACCCCCTCCCCCCCCCCCCCCCTCTCTCTCTCTTCTCTCTCCCCTTCTTCTCTCTGTTTTTAATGATTATGGCATAACAAACTCCAGTTAGGGTTATGACTTCCACATCCTGCTTTTGCTATTTATAAACCCTTGGAAGGGTTCCCGCAACGTCAAGTCCTGATCCCGCCCTTTCTATTTATAACCTAGGGGAAGGTTCCCGCAACATAAAAGTCCTGACCCGCCATTGCTATTTTTAACCCATGAAGGTTCAAGCAAAAGTAAAAATCCTGATCCTGCCTTGCTATTTTAACCATGAAGGGTTCCAGCAAGTAAAAGTCCCGATCCTGCCTTTTCTATTTCTAACCTTTGAAGGTTCCAGAACGTAAAAAAGTCCATCCCGGGGTTTTCTATTTTAACCTTGAGGGTTCCCCCACTAAAAGTTTTTCCCGATCCTTGGCCGTTGCTTTTAAACCTAGGAAAATTCCGAAACTTAAAAGTCCTGACCCCTTGCGTTGCTATTTAAACCTAGGAAGGTTCCAGCAATGAAAAAAAGTCCTACCCTGATCCCGTTCAGCAATAAAAAACTTTTTGTAGAAAGTGGTTGTTTTTTTAATTAACCCAAAGGAGAAGAAAGAAATGTCACTTTTACTAAATTTCCCGGGAATCTTTTCCCCCTTTTGAACATGGAATCCAGTCGACAAACATTTTCACAGCTGAAAAACACATCGTGCCCCGTTTGGCATGGTATTTTTTATTTGGTTGGGACATTAGTCCAGCGTGATTTTTTTAAACTTTAATCTAACACAGAGATGCCAGTTTCTGTTATTTAAAAACCCATACATTTCACCCCCACTAACTTTCAATCACTATACATTTCAATCAAAATCTACTCATTATCCTTTGACAATTTTCACCAATAACAGCCATAACATTGAACAGACTTGTATTGTTTAGGCCAGAAGACTGTGATGGGGGGAAGGGTATGGGGTGTCCAAAACAAGTTAAAATCAGAACTCTGTTATGTCCCAAATTTTTGTAGCCCAAAACCAGGGAAAGTCCTGTTACCAGAACTGTGAAAGATCAAGCTGAATTTTTTTTTGTAGCCAAGCTGAAGGAATGTTCAGGGCGCCCGAGACCATTAGTCTTTCCTTTTTTTTCCTCGTTTGTCATCACATCAGTAGTCATTTTGAATTTTGACTGTCCTCTGGAGGTTCCCGGGTTCCCACAACTTTCAGGGATTGTTGCCCCGCTTGGCCTGTTCTGTCCCCATGTTGGCATGGGGGGGCGCCCCTTGGATATATTGGATCTGATGTGCTGTCTGCTTTTCCCTCCCCCAACACTGGCGTAGGTTTTGGGGGCAGTCCACTTGTGCATATATTGTTAAGCATTGCTTGGGGGCCGGAACAGTATTTGGAGGCCCCGGGACTCGTGACCCTGGGTTGGGGGTTCGAATTTCGGTTACGGGGGTTTTTTCCCCTCGGGTTAACTGGTTCGGGCCCATTCCCCCATACAGTCCTTCGAATGAGCTTAAAACCGAGGTTCCGGTGTGAACGCCGCACAACATCTTGCACCACGTAAAACCCCATCACCAACTTGGGAAGAGATGGCCAGTTTGGCCCCGTTGGTATGGATGAATTTTAAATTAGCATCCCACCTCCCTGAAGATGGGATAGCTCCCTTAAGGCGGGATAAAAAAGGGCTACACACAAAACTCCCCTGCCTGTCTATACAGGCAGTGTTGCGGGAGTACACCTGCCGTCGCAGAAAGAGAGAAAGAAAGAAAAGAAAAAAGCTTTGCTTGTCCTGGGGACTGGAAGTTTTGGAATGTGACCCGGGGTCCCCTGCAATGGGGAATGTAAGCATCTTCTGCCCCCTGCGTTTTTGTCAGGGTCTTCTGCCCCTGATTGAAGGGGTTGTCACCCGCTGCTCCAGATTGAATGACCTCAAATCCATTCCCCTGAAAAAACCACAGGGGGAAAGGGTATCCACTCGTTCATCCGCTGCACAGGCCTGGTCCACTTTCCCCCAATCTTTCCACTTGATTCCACACGGGGCTCCCTGGACTGACGGGGCACTTGTGAAGATTAACCTGTCAGTATTGTTTTTGGGAGGGACTATCGGGTCCCTGCTGCTGATAGAGCTTGAGCCTCCGCTTTGAAGTACAAACCCATCATCATGTTTCCCTTTTTATACCAACCCTCTTTCATCCTCCAGTCCCCATGTGTTAAAATGCTGGTCATTACGGAAAACTTTCTGGGCCCATGTTCGGGGATATTTCATGCTTTGGAGCTAAATTTTTTCTCCTTCCATTTTTCAATGGGGTGTGGGATTCAACTTTCTAATAAAATTTTTTAAAAAAATTTTGTTTTATTCTGCAAGACAAATTTGGACAAGAAAATTTGAAGACAGCATAGTGCTTTTACAAACACAAAAGTGAATACGACAAAAAAAGTGAGTGGCAAATTCAGATGTTTTGTTTCGGGTCATTTTTGTGAATGAGTGATGGGGCCACATGAGCACGTAGCCAAAAGCAACACCCTGAAAAGAAAAATACAGTTGCCCACATTTTTGGTTTTGACTTTCACATGCAACATTTGCAGCTCCAAAATCAGTTTTGCTGGACGGAAGGTGTGGGCAAAAAGATTTTTTGGGAATTTCTAACTTGCCTCTATCAAGCTTGATGATGTGTCTGGGGCGATCCTTTAAAAAATTTTCACACAAAGGGGGAAATTCCTACAAATTGAAAAAAGGAGGGGGGCCCCGAATGCTCATTTTTGGGGTCCCGACTCGTAATCCAAGGGTTGCAGCTTTGAATCTCCCCCCGGGCCATTTCGGGCAGGGGGATTTTTCCCTCGGAGTTAACTTTGGGGTTTTGATTCCATTTTCCCATCACGAAGTTCCCTTTTGTGAAAGACGATAACACTTGCACCACTAAAATCCCATCACCAACTTTCGGGAAAAGAAAGGGCCCGTTTGGCTTTTGGTATAGATACACATTTCACATACATCACCTTTCCCGAAAATGGAGTTAAGCTGCCTTAATGGCGGATTAAAAAAACGGTCATACACACAAAAACCCACTCTCTTTGTTTGGGGAGTGGGATTAATATGCCTGTCATACAGGGAGTGTCCCCAGGGAGTATCTCCTGCGTCGCAGAAGAAGAAAACAAATGGAGACGAAGCAAAACCCTTTAAACTTGGGAGTTGGGGAAATGATATGATAGCTTTTGTTGATTACAGGTGTGATATCAGTCCCTGTGACCATTCCCCTTTGAGTGGGGTCAGCACTGACGTTTTTCTCAACTTGTAGTTTTAACAGCTGCAATGTCACCCGTTTAGAAAAAAGATTTCTGAATGTCTGTTGTTATGTTAAAAATGGGTGGTGGTGGTGGTGGTGGTGGGGGGGGTGTGTGTGTGTTGTGTGTGTGTGAAAAATTTTCTCTTGCAAATGAGGCATTTTGGTTTTCATTTTTTAAAAGCAAACCCAACTGTGTACTGTTTTTTTTCAAAAAGGGAGTGACTGAGGGTGGAAAATGAAGCAAAATTTAGAAAAAAAGGGGGGGTTAGTTACCGAAAGGACACAGACAAAGTACGGACAAAAACAAAATCATTTCGACCTTTTGGGTTTCTTCAGGCAAAGACAAAAAACATTTTAGGACATAAAAAACAAAGAGCGAGAAACCATTTTTTTATAACTTTAGGACATGAAAACAAAGAACGAGAAACCCATATCTTCTCATTTTAAAACTGTTTATGCTTGTCTTGACGGTGGCTAAATTATCAAAGAGAGTAATGTTGGACTTTTTCGTAAGGTGTGCGGGTTTTGAATCTGCCCTGCCCTTCCCCCTTTTTCCTCATTACCCCCCGTTGCCCTTCCACCACTCCCCCCCTGCCCACCCCACTCCCCTCCTCCCCCCCCTTGCACTCTCTCTCTCTGTCTATGCCCATCCCCTCTCCTCCCCGCCCCCTATGTCTTTTAGACAGTGTGTTTGAAAAAAATTTAAGCCTCAGTGGTACAGTTTGTCTGATTTGCCCTCGGTTTAAAAAGGGTTAGAATTGTTTGAAGGAAATTTTTCCTGAAAAAAGGAAAATAAAAACAACCCTAATGTTTAAATTGAAAGAGTTGAAAACATGGCCAATGCGATCCATGTCACTTCTTTTTGCCTTAAAGTTTTTATTCAAAGAGTATTTCATTGAGATGGGGCCAGTGTATAACTATTTTAAAAAGAACTTTTTTTTTTATTATGAAATTTTTAATTCCTTGCATTACAAAGCAGGCACTGTATACCCGTGGGGAAAAAGGGTGACACAAAAGACAAAAAAAAAGTATTTTTAAAAAAGAAGAAAAAAAAAAAAAATGCACACTGCCCCTTGCTGTTCGAACCCTCCCCGAAAGACTGGGTGCACTGATGAATCGTTGGGGTTGGGGAAAAAAATGGTCAATACCCAAAATCTCTCCACTGATAAGCAGAAGTTTTGAAGGGGAGAACATGCTGAGAGGAAAATTTATCTGTTCGAAAACTTCAGGAAAGAACATTAAAATAAAAACAGAAAAATGCATATGGAATTTTAAACAGTTACAGCTGCGAAATTTGCCACCAGAATGCTTGAAATACATATGGACATTTGAAGTTACGCTGCCCCCATTATCCCGCCTAAATGGGGGCAATGACATAGGACTTTGAACAGTTCAGCTGCACAATTATGCCACCTGAAAGCATGAGAAGTTTGTTGGGCTATCAACCTTTCCCTTTGAGTCAACCGGGAAGGGGAAAACTTTGGCGTTTTTTTTTTTTTTGTTTGTTTTTTCTTAATTTTTGCTTTTTAAATATCAACTTTGCATTACACAGCCCCTCGCTGACTGCAGTTCAAAATCAGTTTTGGAAAAAGGGGTTTTGTTAAGGCAACAACAGTGCCAAACTTTTTTATGTGAGTAGCCCGGGTCCCTTCTTAAAAAAGTCCTTTTTTGCTTCCCCAAATTTTTAAAGATTGCAAAGATTTTGTAATTACAGAACCTTTTTTGGGGGCAAAGACAGTTCTGTTTGAGTTTGCAACACTAGAAAAAGGGGAGGGGGGGGGGTTGCAATACAGAATGGGAGGGGGTGGAAAGGGGGAGGAAAATTTGGAGGGGAGGGGGGGGGGGTGGGCATCAATAAAATGTTACGGGGTTTTTCCATCGCTCCTAGTCCGGCTGTATTCTTCGACACCCTGTCAAGTAGTGGTGAAATTCACCCAGCCTAAGAAAAACAGGCGCCCGAGCTGTGTTTGTTCCAGACAGGGGAAACAGTAGGCACTCCCCAAGTGTGTCTGTTTGATTATGGAAACAGATGGGGCACACTCAGTAACATTAAAAGATAAATAGCTGGTTCTTGTGTCACAAAAGCGGCCTCAGGTACTATGTTGTGTCTAACGCTGGTTTGTGTTACAGTCTTTTTTTCTTTTTTTTTTTTTTTTTTTTTTGTAGTTCTAGTCTTTAGGGTGAAACTGTTTTTAGCTGTGTTCTAGTCTTTATGAGGAAAACTGATTTACTTTTGGCCACAAGCTTGGGGAACATGTAAAATTTTAAAAATGTTATAGTTTTTAAATTTAATTTTTGAAAACTGTACTTTTTTTGTATCGTTTTTCCCTATGCCCTTGTGAGCTGTTCCACCTGTACTATCCGCACATACATGCTTTGCTCCCAACACAAAACAACAAAAATTTTGGATGCAGATACCGTTCACACAAAACAATAACAAACACAAATGACTCCCCCCCCCTCACGCACACACCAACAACACACACACACACACACACACCACACACACACACACACATGTATGCCCATGCATCGGGACAAGACTTGTTTCACAGCTTATGTAATTTGGGGTGAGGAAAGGGAAAGGGAGGAAAAAAGTAAAATTTTTTCTTCAGCGGGTTTAAGGGAAAGTAGGAATTTGAACAACAGAAATAAAAAAAAAAAAAAAAAAAGGTATTCAACAGTGACCCATATTGCCAATGGTGTGTAGTGTTCAAGCTGTCGGGTATGTCTGTTGTTGTCTCTGTCAGTCGTCTGTCGTCTGTCGTCTGTCGTCTCTCCCTCTCTCTCTTCTCTCTCTTCCTTCCCTTTTTCCCTCTCTGTCTTCTCTCCTCTCTGCAGCTTTCTTTTTCTCTCTGTTATTTGTGGTGTGTTTGTGGTGTGTGTATGTGTGTGGTGCGTGCCCGGCTTTGTGGTGTGTGTGTGTGTGTGTGTGTGTGTGGTGTGGGTTTAACCCCAAAAAAGCACTCGCACCACCCACCCACACAACACACACCACACAACCACAACACACACACATAACACACACCCCACACATTAAATTTAAACACACAAGTATTGCATACACACCAAAAAATTTGCACACATGAAACACACACACCCACACACACAACACACACACACCACCACACACACACATTTACTTGCGTAACAGCACAACTCGCCCCACAAGCGCAAACACACACCCACGCAGCCCCCACACACCACACAACCCACACAAACACACAAACACACACACTCAACACAACACAATCAAAAATGGCCCAATTGTTTCCTTTCAAGGATATAAAATAGGCGATTTTTGGTGTGTGAGTAAAGGTGATTTGAAGGGGGGAAGAAAAGGTCAAGCAGCCCATTGAAAGTATTAAAAAGGAGACTGTCAACCAATTTTGCTTCTGTGGCTGTCTGTCTTCTGTCTGTCCTCCCCTCTCTCCTCTCCCCCTCTCCTCTCTCCTCTTCTCTCTCTTCATGCTGCACCACCAAACACACACCACACAAACACACACACACACACACACCACCTCTTCTCTCTCTCTCTCTCCCCCTCCCTCTCTCTTCTCTTATCAAGGATAAGATATGTGGTGGTGGGTGTATGTGGGAGAAGGTTAAAGTGAAACCAGGGTCAACCAGCCTTTAAGTTAATTAACAGTATAGTAGAAAACACTCTTCCACTGTGCTTGTTCTGTCCCCACTTTCTGTCTGTCTTGTGCCTCTTCCCCTCTCCTCTTCCTCTCTCCTCTCTCTCTCTCTTCTGTTCTCTCTCCTCTGTCTCTCTGCTCTCTCCTTTTTCTGTCTTCTCTCCCTCTCTTCTTCTCCCCCTCTCCCCCTCCCCTCCCCTGGAGTCTGTCCCTCCTCTCTCTTCTAAAAGTCCTCTCTCTGTTTCTCTCTCTGGTTCCCTTTCCTGTGTCTCTTCTCAGAGTCTCTCTTTCTTGTTCTCTCTGGTCTCTCTCTCGTCTCTCTCTCTCTCTCCCCTTTCTCCTCTTCTGGTCCTCTCCTGTTCGCTCCTCGAGTTCCTTTTGGGTTTTCTCTCCTCTCTCTGAGTCCCTCTCTCTTCTCTCTCTGAGTTTCTCTCTCTCTCTCTCTGGTTCTCTCTCTTTTCTCTCTGAATTCTTTTCTCTCTCTCTCTCTCTCTCTCTCCCTCTCTCTTCTTTCTCTCTCTCTCTTTTGTCTCTCTTCTCCTGTCTCTTTTCTCTTCTGGAGTTGTGCATATTTTGAGATCTTATCAGTTTTCCAGATTTCATGTTATAATTAATTCTCTTTTGCAAGTCCTAGGAAGGAACTAAACACCATTACTAAAATTGGGTCGCTTTCATTTAAGGGAGGAAAATGTTTACTTTGCAAAGTTTTTGATTATTCTTCACGTGACAGTACATGATAGTGTTGCAAGCCTGCCCCGTATCGATGACATTTGAACTAGTTTCTGTTTTGTTTTTTTGTTTATTGGAATTTTTTAAGTCTTCGTACTATTGGGGGGTCATTTAAATTTGGGAAAAAAAGAAAACTTTATCATGTTCTCTTCTAAACATGGTTTACGTAATATTTTTCAGTATTCTAAATCTTGAAAAAATCAATATACATTCAGTGAAAGATTTGCAGTTTTCATATTGTAAAATGATTGATATTTGGATCTGTACGAAAATTTATTTGGTTCAATTGAAATTTTTTACAGAGTTTTGTTGTGGGTTTTCTGAAAAGGGGGCTGCAGGAAATTTAAATTAGTTAAAAAAACATGCCCGGGGATAAATTCTTTTCCTTGCTTTCAAAAGTTCTGTTTAATTTAAGTGGTGGTTTTGATTGATTCTCTCATTTCTGTCTTTTCTTTCTTTTTTTTTTTTTTTTTTTTTTCACTCTTCCTCATAACATTTTTTTTTCAAAAAATGTTATTTGTTTAAAAAAAAAAAATTGCGAAAAAAATTGTTTCATGTTTTTTGATAATTTGGGCTTGATTAGGGCAGTATGACAGAAAATGTGTTGGAAAGTTTTTCTTCTGTGTTGGTATTTTGTTGAGTTCAGCATGACCATCCCGCATGCTATTAATAAATTAACTGGCTTAAGGGTTTTGATGCAAAGTGAGGTGACTGCAGGCGGATATCTAAACAAAATTAAATGTAAAAAATTTTAGTGAACCGCCAAAGAAAAAAGTAGACAAACGAATCACAAAAAAACAGGACACGTTTTGCCCTCTTTGGTCTTCCTCAGGAAGATGCAAAAAACTCAGGACAACAAAATAATTATAATTATTGTAGTTTATTTTTGTTATCCCCGGTGTTTTTTTATCTTGCCTGAAAAAGACCTAAAGGTCAAACCATGGTTTTTGCGAATTTGTTTTTCTCGTTTTTTTTGGGGGTTCGTTTAATTCATTTAAATTTTCGTTTTCATCCCCCTTCAATGGGTTTGGGGTTAGTTGTTTTTCTCTCGACAAGACAAAGAAAAAAACAGCCAAACTCATGATAGAGCCAAACTGGGGAGCATGATGTGGCCAACTGAAAGCCCTTGCATTTTGAGGAGGGATCAGGATTAAATTGGATAGGATCTTTTCAGAAATATTATTCAAATTTTTGAATTCAACAAAACTTTTGAAGGTTTTTTTTTTTGTGTTTTGCGTTGAGGTGGTGGTGATTTTGGTGGTGGTGGGGGTAGTTTTTCATGTTGTGTTGGGTGGGGTTTTTTAATTTTTTTTTGGTGGGGTTTTTTTTTTTTTTTTTTTTGGGGGGGGGGGGGGGGGGGGGGGGATTTACAGTTGATTATGTCTTTCAAGTAACTATTTTCATGGAATGTTAAAACAAATAGTGAGTAAAAATGAATTTCATGGGTATATATTCAGTTTTTTAAAAAAAAATTGTTTGGGAAGCATCTCTTTAAAACGGGTCCTACTATCCCCCCCCTCAGTTGAAAAAAATTTTCACTCAATCGTCAAAAACCCCCTACCTGTTAACTTGGCAGGCCCTACACACACGATGCCCTTTTTGCTTTGAATAAAGGGCTTTTTTAAAAATGGCTGTATAACACCAAAATATCCATGGTTAATCCGTGTGTGTAACTGATCAGGCTGGTGGTATGACTATACAGTGAATTTTATCCGTTGTGGGGTTGTTCCGGAAAACAGCTTGCCACCATAGTTTATTATCATTTATGGGGCCCACCTATGCTGCTATTAACACAACCCCGCAAGGCCCCAGATAAATGCAGTATGTGCTTTTTAGGATTGGTATATGAACACATCACTTTTTTTTTTTTTTTTTTTGGTCTCATCTTTGTGCCACCTCAGTGGCATTGCCACCCACGCTGCTCATTCCAGAAATTTCCATCCACAGGCACGGCCTGCCTGGCTGGCTGCAGCTCAGCACTGGCAATCCACAGGGGAGCAGTCCAGTGTCAAGTTATCAAGATGGCAACCACTGGAGGAGACACTGCAATGCTGCAAAATGTTTTTAGTGGTGGGTCAGGGGTGCCTGTTATTTGATCAAAATCAACCCTACTAAGCCCCCCTTCTGACAAAGTAATTGCTTAGTTACAGAGCCCGCGTGGAGTGAGCTTTCCCTGCCAGAGGACGCAGTACCATGTCTGCACAGAGACTTGCTGATACCGGAGCCCATGGGAATCAAACAAAGCATAGGACAGGAGAGGATATTGGACCCATGAGGAGCCAGGGCATGAAAGATCCACAGAATTTAAGTCTTTTTTTATGCTGATCGAGGAGAATGAGGTTGTGAAGATGATGCTTTGGATTTCCATTCCAGTCTGAGACTGCATGAACAGGGCTGTCTCTTTCATATTGATAAATATCCCTGCGTCAACCAGGCCCGAGAGATCTAGACACCTGCCTCAGTGTTGGTCAGGAAATTTGGGCATCCATTTAGTGGAGAGGAAGAAACTCGACTGTGGGTCCAGTATTCCCATCTGAGCCCATAAGCAAACTCAACTCTGGGTATGAGCCAGTCGTGGCAGAAAAAATCCCACATGGCTCTGATGGGAATTGAGCCCACAGCATCCAGCAGGAAGTGGTGGTTGTTAACCACTTTGCCGCAGCAGCAGTCAAACACTGTGACCATCGTTATCTGATTTCTCTTTGATTAGACGAGCTTGCTTCATTGTTTGACTATTCTGCTGCATGTGGAGGGACACTGCCACCTGTTGGTTCTGTGTGGGAACTCTAAAACAGACACACAATCAAACAAAACAAAAACAAACAGACAATCAAACAAACAGAAGAAAAAGAAAAAGAAAGAAGATAGGGGTGAGGGGGTTGGGAGTGAGGGAATATTATAATACCAGCTGTGAATGTTTTTGCCCCCTGGGAAGGCAATTTACCTACGTGAGGGGGGGGGGGGGGGGGGGGGAGGGGGGGGCATCTAATAAGTAAAAAAGGGAGTTGGAGACTTGAGATTGGAGGGAGATGAAGGGGGAGAGGGCAAGTTGGGGAAGGTGGGGGTAAAGGGTCTGATGTTGTCTATATGTGAATGTATGTGGTCTGCATTTGCTGGTCTCCCTGTCAGAGCTAATTGCAACGGTACTGTGACAACCGCTTCTAGGGAGACGGTGTTTCGTGACAATCTGATTACATACTAAATACCAGTTAATGTCTTGTGAGATCGGAACTACATTTTCTATGAGATAGGGCTGTGGCGGTCAGCTCTATGTACAGTGTTTGCTCTGTGGTCTGTGGGAGTTAAGCATGCTGTCTGCTGCTTGACTCATCTTTCACGCAAACTCCACAGATGGGGTGAATGACAGTGATGTGTGCTGTTCCTGTGACTGTTGTTGTGTGGACTGCTGAATGGTGTGGCCTGTGTTTTGGTGTGTGATGGCAGGCCTGCCTTCAACCTGAGCATTCCGGCTCTACCCCTTCCTCTTCTCCTTTCCTGCTGGTTTGACTGTGATGCAGGTAACGTGGGCGTCCACATTTCCTCAAACTTTCTCTTTTGTCACAGCTCTGAGGGTGTGGTGGAGTTCATGGGGAAGGTGTTGAGTAATCAAACAGCTGTCTCCCGGTAAAAAAACAAAACATGATATACTCACCACGCGATCTGCACGCCCAGCACACCACATGCACACACACACACACACACACATACACAACACACCTCCTACACATATTCAGTTATGGAGAATCATGCGACAGAGATAACCAGAACTGATGTGTTTATACACATTTATTACATGTGGGTAAAAAAAAAAAAGCGTGACATCTGACATGAACGCAATAAATTAAATAAATGACGCAAATCCAAGCATCACCTCAACCCGCATCTTTCTACCCCATCCCACAAAATCCAAGCCTACCCCATCCCACTATCCACTTTTACCCCATCCCACATCCAACTTCTACCCCTTTCCCATATCCAAATTCTACCCCATCCTCCACTATCAACTTCTACCCCTACCCCACTATCCAACTGTCTACCCCATCCCACAATCCAACTTCTACCCCACCCCGCACTATCAATTCTACCCCATTCCCACAGATCAACTTCTACCCCTTCCCTCTATCCAACTTCTTCCCCATCCCAACTATCCAATTGTTTTTTCTACCCATCCCACAATCAACTTCTACCCACCCCACAATCAACTTCTTACCCCATCCCACTAGCCAACTTCTACACCCATCCCTTCTATCCGCATCTCTACCCAACCCACTAGCCTACTTGATACACCATCCCACTTATCAACGACTACCCGCATCCCACTAATCCCAACTTCTACCCATCCACTATCCAACTTTTCCCACCCACTATCCAATTCTACCCCACCCCATTATCCATCTTTAACCCCATCCCACTATCCAACTTCTACGCCATGGCAATGTGTTACATCTTACCCATTGGCACTCACCCACATTGAAGTGAATGAAATGTACATAAGAGATTCCTCCCTTCTCCTCTCCACATGCATATA
>JAMYXO010006460.1:0-13593 GCA_033310375.1 Conus canariensis | reverse complement strand
GGGGGAAAAAAGGGGGGGGGGGGGGGCCCTTCCTTTGTTTAAAGGAAAAAAAATTTTTGGGGGGGAAAAAAAGAAAATTTTTTTTTTTTTTGGGGGGGGGGGGTAAATTTTTGGGTTTGGGGGGGGCCCGGGTTTTGGGGGGGGGGGAAAAAAAAATTTTTAAAAAAGAATTTTAGGGGATCAATTTTGATTTTTTAAATAAAAAATATTTAAAATTTTTTTTTTTTCCTTTTTCCCCCCCCTTTTTTTTTTCCCAAAAAAAATGTAAAATTTTTTTTTTTTTCCCCCCTTCCCATGCTTTTTTGTTTTTTTTTTTTTCCTTTTTTTTTTTTCAAACTTTTCCCCCCAGGGAAAAATTTTTGGGGGGGAAGGAAGTATTTGGGGTTTTTTTGAAGAAAGGGGCCCCCCCCCAAAAAACCCCCCTTTTTTCCCTTTTTTTTTTTTTGGGGGAAAAGCCCGGGGTTTTTTAAAAAAGGGGAAAGGAAAAAAGGGGGGGGGGGGGGGGGGGAAATTGTAAAATTTTAAAAAATTTTTTTGGTTGTACGGGGTTTTTTTCCCCTTCCGTTGGGCTTGGCTTTAGCCCCTTTTGGGCCCCCCTCTTTCCGGGGTTTTTTCTTCAAAATTTTTTTTAAATTTTCCCAAAAAGGGAAATGCCATTTTTTCGGTTTTTTTTTTGGGTTTTTTTGGGTTTTTGGTGGGTTGTTTTTTAAAAAAGGGGGGGGGTTTGTTTTTAAAAAGGGAAAACATCAAAAAGGGGGTTTTACACACCCACCACAACCAATCAAAAAAACCACTTTTTTTTTTTTTTTTTTTTTTTTTGTTTTTTTGTTGTTTTTAAAGGGAAAAATTTAAAATTAAAGCAAATGATTCGGAAAGAAAAATTAGCATCAAAAATTTATATGAAGCCCAAATAACAAGAGTAAAATATCAAATCGAGGAACCCTAAAAGATTTCTGGAAGACAAAATTATAAACAGAGAAGCAACATTAGTACTCTAAAAAAATAAGCAAATCTTAGAGAAATAATAATTAAATTCATTGTTAATTAATAATAAGTTACATTGATTTTTAGTGAAAAATAAAAAATCAGATGTTAACTGCTAAAAGTTTTTAAAATTGAAAATATCTCTTGGATTCATAGAAAACAAATTTTAGAAATATAAGCAAATGGTTCCGCAGTATACATACATATCTAAAAAACAAACTCTATTATTACAACATTTAAACAATTTAAATATCATAAATACAATGAAAAATTGGACGATACAATCTAAATATAACAAGACCTACATTCTGACTAGATACCTTCAATAAGTTATACTCATTATCTATCATAACCCTCCTATAAAAAGAATGAAAGGGGTAGACGAAGCAGACAAACATAAACGCTTTTCACAACGTGTGAGTCGAGCGATATTTAATATCTGTCTTGTAGTCGTGTTAGTTTTTTATTCCTTAGCGTTTTTGTTCTGAATGCAACAGATAAAAATGAAAAACTTTAAATTAAAAATATTCGCAAAATCTGTAACATAAATTAAAAGAAATAAGAAAAATGGGAATATGTTAGAAATAAAATTTTTGGAAGAAAAAAATGAGGAAAAAAAAAATTTCTCGCAAATGTTATTTGACAAACTAACACTGCAACATTTTTGAATCAAGCCTAGGGGTAAGGAAACAAATGTAAGGGTTTTTACCAAGGCGGGGGGAACTAATTTAATGTTTTATGTTTGTCAAAAAAAGATTAAAATTTTGGGGAAAAAATTTCATTTTTAAAAAAAAACAATTTTTGGGGGGGGGGGGGAGATTGTTTTAAACGTTTCAGTGTTTGACAATCGTAGGACATATTTATAAAATTTTTTCCTTTTGAAAAGCAAAAACATAATAAAAAAAAAAAGAAACCCCAAACCGCCCAAAAAAAATTTGGCAAAATAAACAGGGGAACCAAATTGATATAAAGTTTTAACCCAGTTCAAAGTTAACTTTTTTAAAGGTATTTTTTGACACAATTCCTATCATAGATTTTATGATTGAAACACTAATTTTTAAAGGGGCCCCAAAGATAGCCTATGTATTTTTAAAAACCTCTGTCAGTTTTTTTTCCCAATTCAGCCCCTTGCCTCCCCTCCCCCTTTTTCCCCCTTTCCTATTCCCTTCTTTTTCCTTTTTAAACGTTTTCGTAATGTTAAGCGAAAATTTCAAAAATTCTTTTGTTTTTTATCCCCCAACTTTTTTTTTCCCCAGAAAAATTAAAGGCGTCTCTTTTTCCCTTTTCCGCTTTTAAAACCTTTCAATTGTACCTCACATTTTTTAAAAATGATAAAACAAAAGAAATTGTGTATTTCCCCGAGATTCACTTTAAACCTTATTTTAGTAGCGCTATGTTAAACTTTTCTTTTTGAAAAAGGGGGCTTTTCTTAAAAAAAATTTTTAAATTCCGGGGGGAGAAAACACACCCACCCAACCCCAACAACCAACCAACCCACAACAAAACCACCAAAAAACACGGCGAAAGAGCACAGGCCCCCCACAAAAAACCACCCAACCACACACAACACCCAACTCACAGCCCGGCCTTTCGAATTCTTGTTTCCTTTTTTTCTTCTTCTTTAACCCCCAAAAAAAAACCCCCCCCCCCCCCCAAAAAAAAAAAAAAAAAAAAAAAAACCCACAAAAAAACCCCACCAAAACCAAAAGGCCCCTGGGGCCTGCGTGAAAAACCCATTTTTTCATTTCCTCCTTATTTATTCTTTTCTTCTTTTTTCCCCCCCCCTTTTTTAAAAAAAAAACCCCCCCCCAACCCCAACCCAAAAACCCCACACCAACCGCAAAAATTACGTTTTTTTAAACCCTTTTTTTCTTTTTTTTCCCCCTTTTTTTTTTCCCTTTCCCCTTTCTTCTTTCTTCTTTTTTCCCTTAAACCATTCTTTACCCCGTTTTGGCTTTTCCCCATCGCGGCCGGGGGGTTTTGGTTTTTTTTTCCCAAAAAACCCCTTTTAAAAAAATTTTAAGGGCATCCCCAAAAGGTTAAAAATTTGCCAGATTTTAAGAATACCAAGCTTTTTCACATGAATTTCCCCATTTCACCCATTAACCAAGGGGGGAGAACCAAAACTGACCGTTACATTCCCGGAAAAGGTTCCCAAAAATGATCTCTCAATATTCCAAAAGGCGGGGTTAAGACCGGGGGGAAAAAAATTTTTTTTTTTTGTTGGAAAAAAAAAAATGAAATTTTTTTAACTTTATTTTGAGTTTTTTATTGTTTTTTTTAATTTATTTTTTTGCTATTTTATTTTTGTTTTTTTTTTATTTAGGTTTTTTTTTAAAGTAGTTTGCTTAGTTTTTTCCCTTAGGTATTGGTTTTACACGATTGTTTTTTTAAAAGAGTATTTTCTGGTGAAAATTAATTTTATTTAAATTTTTTAAAAAGAAGAAACCCTTATTGTAATTTTTTATTAAATTGCGCTGTTTGTATGTACGATTGAGTTTTCTACTTTAATTAAGCTTTGTTTTACCTTTTTAGTCATTGAACTTTTTTTTAAACTTTTTTTTTTAAATTTTTAAGACCAAATTTTATTTATTTACGAACTTTGAGATTGCTGTCTTTTTATTTTTTAATGTTTTATGAGCTTTGAACTGTCTTTTTGTTGAGTTTTTTTTAATTTTTTTTTTGGGGGTTTTACGTTTTGTTTTCTTTTGCTGTATTATGGCTTTTTGTTGTAGAAAAAAAGTAAAAACCCAAAGTTTTTTTAAATTTTTGGGTAAGTTTTAAATTTTTATTTTGATTTTAATTTACTTTAATTTTGTACTTTTTGGGACACGGGACTTTTTTGTTTTTAGACAAATTTTTAGGCAGGGACGACGTTTTTTAGATGTTTTATTAAAAAAATTGTTTTTAGTTTTTACAAAACCCCGTTTAAATTTTTTTTTTCCCAAAAAGGTTTTGGAAATTATTATTTAATTTTTTTTTTAAATTTTATTTAGGAAAAAAATTTTTGGGTAAGTTTTAGGTTTTGATTTTTTTTAAGGATGCAACGTTGCAGTTTTTTAAAGGGTTTTAGTTTTATCCAAGGTAGGGGCTTGCCTTTATTTAGTTTTATTAAAAATTTTCCTTTCATTATTTGGGTTTTTTTTTTTTTTTTTTTTAAAAAAATTTTTGGTTTTTTTACGAGTATTTTTTTTTTAAAGGTTGTTTTTTATTCCCGTTTATTTTTTTGACGTAAATAAGCTTGGTTGCAGGTTGATTCCTGCTTTGTTTTGAGTGTTTGCATTGAGAATTATTTCATTGCTTTTTTAAATTGAAAAAGCTTTTCTCTTTTAAAATTAGACGAACATTTTTGTTGTGGTTTTCGGTTTTTTAATTATAGGGTATCCTTCTTTTAGTGGGTTCTTTTTTCCCCATTTTTTTTTTAATTGAAATTAAAAAAAATTTTAGTATGCCCGGGCCCATTTTTCTGGTTAGATGCAGAAGGGGAATAGCAACGATTCTTAATTATTTCCCAGCTTATGGTGCATTCATTCATGCCATTGTTTTTTTTAAAATTGCTTTAAAGGGGAAAATGCAAAAAAGAATTCTTAATGAATGGATTCCTCGTTCCTTTTTAGGATATATTGTTTAGTTATGTGTATACCTTTTCCCCCAAAAGGCATTAAGTGTTTCGTTTGATTGAAATTATTTATTTTTAACTTTTTCCCTTGTTATTGTTTTTGATTGCACAAATTTAAAACGCATTGTTTTCATGGGTTTGTTTTTTAATTTTGGGGATTTTTTAAACCATTCAAAAAATTTTTTAAATCTTTTAAAACCTTGTTTTTTTGGTTCATTATTAAATTATGGTTAAAGAGCTGGCACGTTATATTAGTTGATTTGGCAGTTTTTTTAAGTAGTTGTTTACATTGGAAAGTTGGGTTTTTTGCTTTCTTCATTAAGTTGACAAACTTTGAAGTGTATTCTTTCATGGGGTTTTACTTATAGGAGCTTTCATTTTAGTGTAGATGCAGTTTTCAAAGTTGGTTCCACTTTTTTAATGTATTCGCATTACCTTATATGGGTTTTTTTTTTTTTCCATTCAGGTTTATTTGAAATTTTTTGGGTTTTTCTTTGGTAATCATTTGGAAAGTTATAAGCCCTTCCCAGGGTTTTTATTTCCAGAGCTTTCTTTTTTAAGATCGATTAAAAGGGGGCTTTTTATTTTTATGGCTTGATTTTTTTCTTTTATGATTCATTTTTTGCATTGTTTTTTTCGTTAAAAATTTTTAAAGGGAGCGCTTCATTAAATTTTTGGTGTATTTTCCTTTGAAGGATTTTTAATCCGGGCATTGATTTTGTTACCGCATTTTTAAGGGAAAAGTATCCTTTTTAAGGAAAATGCACATTAAAAGGGAACCATTCTTGAATTTTTTGGTAAGCACACTCTTTGATTTGTGAATCGTTTTTGTTTGTTTTTGGGAAATCCCATTCATTTTTTAAATGGGACCAGAGCATTCGGTAATGGCCATTGAGGGTTTTAAGGTTTTCGATTGTGGATTTGGATATCCTTTTGGGGGGGAAAAACTTTGAAAGCAAACCCCCCTCCCCCCCCCCCCCCCCCAATTTCGTGAAAAAAAGGGTTAGTCGCCATTCGGGTAAAATTAAAGATTTTAAAGGACGGGTTCCCTGATCTTTGAACCCCTTTTTCCCCAAAACAAAAAGAAAGTTCGAAACGAGATTCCCCTAAAAAAAACCCTTTTTAAAGGGGACACAGTGTTAAAAAAAAAAGGGGGGAAAAGGTTTCAATTTAAAACCCACACCCACACCCACCCCCCCCAAAAAAAACCCCACACCAAAACACCCCCAAAGGGGGGGGGAAAAGTACGGTTTTAAAACTTAAATTTTTGAAAAAAAATTTTTTAAAAAAGGGGGTGTTGGGCTGGTTGGGCTTTTGTGGGAACTCCAAAACCCATTTAGGAAAGGTTTTATTTTTTTCAGAATTTCTTTGTTTTTCGTTACTAAGAAAAAAAAAAGGGGGGTTTTTTAACAAAAAGGGGCATCGGATTTTAGGTTTGTTTTCCTGTTCTTTTTTTTTTTAAAAAAAGGTTTATTTGGGAAAAATTTTGATTCCCGGTTTTCAAAAAAGGGGGGGGGAAAAAATTTTGCCAAAGTTTTTTTTCCCCCCCCGTTTTCTCCTTTTGGGGGGCACATTCCCTGATTTAAATTTTTTAAAAAAATTTTTTGGAAAGAAAATTTTAAAGGCTAAACACAACTTTTTGGAGGGGTTTTGGTGGGGGGTTTGTTTGGGTTTTTTTTGGGTGGGTTGTTCCCCGGGCTCGGGGTTTTGGTTTTTGGTTTTTGGGGTTTTTTTCCTGGTTTTTTTTTTTTTGGGGTTTGTGTTTTTTTTTTTTTTGGGTTTTTATCCAATTTTTAATCGACAGAAATGGTTTAGTGGGGGTTTTGGGTTGTTTGTGGGTTTGTTTGTTTTTTTTTTTTTGGGGTTTTATATTTTAAAATATGATTTATGAAAAACTTTTTTTTTGACTTTTTTACCTTTGTTCTGCCCAAAAAAACACAATGCTGGGGACAGTGGGGGGACGGGTGGACGTTTATCCGAAAATAAAAAAATCTTTTTTTAAATTAAAAAAAAAATTTACAAAACTTTTTTTTTTTTTTTTTTTTTTTGGGAAAATTTTGTTCGCTAAAAAAATTACCCCTTTTCTAATTCTTATAGTACTTTATAAATTTTAAAAAGAAAAATTCCATTGTCATTTTACTAAACTTCCCAAACCCGAGGAAAGTCCCCTCGATTTTTTTTGTTGCTTCTTTTTTTTTTCCCCCTTTTTCTCTTTTTTCCTTTCTTCTTTTTCCCCTCTTTTTTTTTTAAAGTTTTTTTTGAGTTCGGTCTTTTTAAAAACTTTTGCGGCCGCCTTTGTTTTCCGCCATGTCACAAAAGGAAAAGGGGAAATTAAAAATCATAAACCTTGAAAGATCATGAACGGCACAAAGTACAAAATTTACTTAACCAATTATTTAAACGCATCCACCCCGTTTCAGTTTCAGTCTCCCCAAGGGGGGTGTCATTTGCGTGGGGGCTAGCCCATTTACGGGTACTTTCACATGGGGTATAGGCAAAGGTTTGGAGCCCTTTCTGCGCAGGTTTTAAAATTTAAAAGGGAAAAAAATGAATTACGGGCCCCAAGATTTGTTGTATGTTTGGTGAGTGTACGCGGGGGGTGTGTGGATTTGTAGCGCAGGGTTTTGTGGGCAGGGGCCCAGCGTTGGGCCCAGTGCATGGGGTTTCGCGGGGGCGGCATATGGGGGGTCTGCAAGGGGTTGCGTGCTGCGCGCGGGTGTCAGTTATATAATATATATTTATTTATATATATATTTATATTTATATTAAAAATGTGTGTGGTGTTGTGTGTTTGTGTGTTTGTGTGTGTGTGGGGTGCTTTGTGTGTGTGTGTGTGTGTGTTGTGGGGGTGTGTGTGTGTTTTTTTTTGCCCTTGGGGATGTTGTGTGTGCGCTCGTGGGGTTTGTATGTACAGTTATGCAGGTGTATGCGTGTATGTCATCTTTTGGGCTTGGGGAAAGCATGCTCTGAAACGCAGGCTTCTGTACAAGTCATGTGTGTGTGGGTGTGTGTGTGTGTGTGTTGGTGTGTGTGCTTTGCGTGCTTTGCGTCCCGTGCGTGTGTGTGTGGTGTGTTTGTGTGTGTGTGTGTGGGGTGTGTGTGTGTGGGGGCGTATACGCATGTGTGTGTGAAATGAAATTGCGCGGGCGCGCACGCGCGGCGTGTGTTTTGTGTGGTGTGTGTGTGTGTGTACGTGTAGGGTTGCCCCCTTGTGTGGGTTTTTTTTGTGGCGGGGCACACATGTGCAAAAGGGTGCCGAAAACCCGCTTGAGCGTGCGTTTTGTTTCCAACCGGTTAGAACTATATTCCCCCGCCCCCCCTCCCCCCCACCCCCCCCCCCCCCCCCCCCCCACCCCCCCCCCCCCCCCCCCCAATTTTCCCGTTTTAACACGTTGTCTTTTCGGTTTGGTTTCTCGGTGTAGAGTTATTTCTATAGGGTCCCTTCCTGCTTTCCTGGGAGGGGTTTGTTTTGTTTTCTTTTTTTTTTTTTTTTTTTTTTTCTTTTCCTTTTTTTTTCCGTTCCAACTTCTGGGCGCCACCTCCCTTCAGGGGGCTTTCACCCACCCCCAATTCATATCGACGTCCCTCGTCCAAAAGGGGGCACCCGGGAAGGGGCCCGCCCCGACCCGCCCCCGCCCCGGGACCCCCCCCGGGGACCCCCCCCCCCCTTTTTCCCCCCCCTACCCCCCCCCCCCCCAGGCCCCCGGAAGCCACAGGGGATTTCCTGGGTTGGTTTTCTCCCTTTTGTTACACAGGGGCCCTTTAAACCCCCCACGAAACGGTGGAGGGGGCCAGAGGGAAACGTAACCCGAGAACTGGAGATGGGGGTTTTGGGAGGGGGAAATGTGTGTGTGTGTGTGTGTGTGTGTGTGTGTGTGGGGTGTTTTGTGTGTTGTGTGTGTGTGTGGTTTTGTGTGTGGAGAGAGAGGAGAGAGGAGGAGAGGGACACTTTGAAAACTTTGACATGAATTTTATTCCCCATTACCAAAAGGTCTTTGACAAGGGGAGTAACGGGTAAAAATTTCATTCCTCTTCCTTACATTACAAGCAAATTTTTACACAGTTTTTCCCCAATTTGATAATCAAATCAAAAAGCAAAAAATAAAAAAAAAAGTTGACACGAATCTTCAAAATATCCTTTTCCGGACCGGTCCCCTTTTTAACATTAATAGCAACAAAAATGAAAACCCAAAAACGAAAAAAAAAACAAAAACGACGCCAAAAAACAAAAAACCAACAACAACAACAAAAACACGCACGCACGCACGCACGCCATGCGCACGCACACACACCCCACCACACCCACACACCCCACCACCCACACACACACACACACACACACACCACGGGGGAAAAATGTAATTTACAGTTTGATCCGCCCCTTCCAAATCTTTCAGGCGATGACTATTTTTACTAAACTTTTCCCACATGCTTTTAGTCATTTTTTTGGTTTAAGTTTTTTTTTTAATACAATATTATAAGGGCTTTTTGTTTATTTTCATTGCTTTCTGAAATTTAAATTTAGCGACTGACTTGTTTATACAGTCGTATCAGCAAATTAAAAAAGAAGCAACATTTTGCCTTTCACAAACTTTTAAAGAAAAAAAAGGGAAAAACATTTTGCGCGCACATCACTGTATGCAGGGGCTTTGAAATAAAAGGGGCTTTTCTTTATAAATTTGTATATCCACATAAAGGGCAGGGTGTTTTGTGGATGTTCCACACTCAAACCTTTTTTTGTTTGCATTTAAAACCTTTACGGTTCAAACCTGAAGGGGGCGAAACCCAACTTCTTGCCTTTATCTTTAAAAACATTAAGAAACTTTTCCAAAGGGAAATATTTTTCTTAAAGGGAAGAACCCAACGATACTTTTTTTTTGGTTTCCAATGAATCCCAGTTCTTTTTTTAAAAAAAAAACAAATGAGGTTTTATTTTTAAATTCTGAAAATAAAAGGGTTTTTCTTTTCCCTACCCCCTTTGGAGACATCCCCACTACTCCAAACCCCTTTTTTGATGAAATTTCTTTACATTATAACCCCCAATTTTTTTTTCCCTCGTTCCATTTGAAACCGCTCATATCAAAAGGGTTGTCTGCACAAACGTTGGGGGAAACTTTAACATTTTCAACCAGTAAATAAAAAACATTTACATTTGATTTTATAAAAAAAGGGTATCTGCCCATCTCTCCGTATAAAGAGGGTTAGATGCATGAATTGGTACCTGAAGGGAAAAGTTCCCTAGGTTTTTTCGTGTGTACCCTTTTTTTATCCCGTTTTTTTGCAACCCCAAATTTGAGCTCCATTAAATAAGTTAAAAGGGTTATCTGTGAATTTAACCCTTCTCCAAGTATTACAATCAAAACATTTCTGGGTTCCTTTTGGATCTCATTATTTCCTTTACACCTTTTTTTTCCCCTTCCCAAAGATTCTTCCCACGCATAACTTAATGTCAATTTTGTTGAAAATACATTTTAAGTATTTGTAGGAAATTGGGTACTTTGAAAATTTTGTATTTCCCTAAAAACCCTCTTTCGTGTAAAGAAAGATGTCCACCATTTTTGAAAAACCACAATGTTTGTTCTTTCCAAGTTAAAAGTTAAAAACAAACGATTGCTTTCCCTCTTTTTAAAATATTTAATGGTTTTGGGAAACCTACAACTGTGCCCCGATAAAAGAATAACATCGTCAGCAAACAGTAACAAAAATATCTCGTTTCTCCCGGGATTATTTGAATACCATGTCTTCCTTTACTAGATAACTAAAAGAGAGAGAGAGGAAAAGAGAGAGAGAGGGGGAGAGTTGAGAGAGAGGAGAGAGGGGAGAGAGATTTTGTGTGTGTGTGTGTGAGGGGAGAGTGAGAGAGAGGAGGGAGAGAGAGCGAGAGGTTTTGGGCGTGAAAAAACATCAGAGGGAGAGGGGGAGAGAGAGAGAGAGTGTGTGTTGGTGGGTGTGTGGTTTTGTGAGAGAGAGGGGAGAAGGAGAGGAGAGAGAGAATGTGTGTGTGTGTTTGTGGGTGTGTTGTGTGTGTGTGTGTGTGTGTGTGTGTGAGGAAAAAGGGAGGTGTGGTGTGAAACACACTCAAGAGAGAGAGAGAGAGAGTTTTGTGTGTGGTGTGTGTGGTGTGTGTGTGAGAGAGAGAGAGAGAGAGAGGGGAGAAGGGGGAGGAAAGGAAAAAAGACCCGGGGGAGACGGCGAGGAGGGGGAGAGAGAGAGAGAGAGAGCAAAAAAAAGAAGAAGAGTATTGAAAAAGAAAGGGGAGAAACATTGAAACCACATGGAAAAATGAGAAAAAAACGTTATATATTTAATTAAAAAAAAAAATTTAAAAATGGGGAGCTTTTTGTACTCAATTTGCCGTCTTAAAAATCTTGGGGAAAATTGCGAAGGATTTGATCCCCTTTCCCTTTCAAAATTTATAAAGCATTTTTTCCCCAATTTCCTTTTTTGGAAAAAATTTTTTAGAATTCTTCCCCCAAATTTTGCTGGAATTCTGGAAAGCCCGCCAATGGTTGGGGGAAAAAAAACAGTTGTACCCATCCCTAAACAAGGAAAAACCAAAAAAAAAAATCCTCTAAATTTTTGACCCATTCTTTGACTCCTCACATTGGAAAACTTTTTTAGAGGATTAAAAGAAAATTTAGATTAGAAAAATTTTCCTTTAAAAAAAAATGGGATTTTTCCAATTTCAAAAAGGGGGTTTTGAAAAGGGAAAAGGTTTTCACTGATCATGTTTGTCTTTTAGCTTCACACGTCAAAGAAGCCTTGGGTAAACGAACTTCACTTTAGCCGCTTTTTTTTTAAATTTATAGGGGGTACGATTCCGTTTGGATTTTTTAAAAAATTGTCAGGGCCTTTATGAAAATTTTTATTTAAAAGGTTTTGTTCCCCCATGTTTTTACAATAAATTTTTTATCTGGAAAAAACGCTACAAGTAAAAAACTAAAAGGTGTGTGTCAAGTACAAAAATATGTTAAAATGGGTGTCCCTCAAGGGAAATGTAAATTTTTCCAAAAACCCCCTTCTAAATTGTTTCTTTATGATCTTAACCAGTAGAACGCAGGGGCAACTTAAGCTGCTTAGGAGATGATATTGCAATGTGGAAAATGTAAAATTTTAAAATTTTTAAAAAAAAAAAATTTAAACGTAATAAAATTTTGAACAGTTTTCTTTTTCGGTTCCCGTAAAAATTTTTAATTAAATTTTAATTCAAACCGGGTTTTTAATTATCAACGGACAAAACGGTTTTTATTATTTTACAAAGAAAAATATCGATTTTGAAGGTAGGGGTTTCTGTTAAAAGGGAAAATTTGGTGATTCTTTCATTTTCCCAAGTAAGCAACTTAAAATTTTTTAGGGGTTAGTTTTCATTATAAATTAAATTTTTGGTTGTTTAAAAATTTTAAAACATCTCGTGGAAAAGGGAAAGAAAGAAAATTTTCGTTATGCGAGTTCCCAAATGGAATCCCCTGGGTTTAAATTTTTGGGGTCTAATCTTATCCATGTCGCCTTAGGGACCCGTTTGTTCGATTGTAAAATTAAAGGGCAGAAGTATTTTTTCGCCCCCAAAGGGCAGGGTTTTCCTTACGTTAATGTTTTTGATTCCCTTTGCAATTAAAAATTTCTTTGGGGCTTTTCCCAAAATGGGGATCAATTGAATTTTGACTTTTCGAGGGCGGTGTTTTGCCTTTAAATGAAAATAGGATGTTTTGTGCCTTTTTAGCTATCGCCAAGGGGCAAAAACGTCCCTAACTCAGTTTTCTTCTGAACTTGATGAAAGCACCTACGTTTTTTAGAGAGATAACGGGAAAAAAAAAGCAAAATTTCTTCTTGGGCTGATTATGGTCTCCTTTTTTTCAAAGCATGCGACTTTTCGCTTGACAAAATTGTTAAAAAGATCAAATTCCCTTTCCCCCCTTTTGGGTTTATGAAGCAAGCAGATTTTTTTATTCCTAGGGTAATTTTTGTAAAAAGATTTTTTTTGCTTTACTTTTTAAAATTATTTAACTAAAATTTTCGTTATTTTAGTTTTTTTTGATTTTTAAAAGGGGGTTTTTCTGAACCTTTTTAACTAAAAAATTTTTTTCAAAGGTTTTTTTTCCCGATTATTTTCTTAAAAGCTACAATTTACCTTAGAAATTTTTGAAAGTCTTTTTTGTCAGAATTGCTTTAAAAGGTTTAAACCCCCAAAATTTCAAGTCTCCTGTTCCTAGTGAAAAAATTAAATTCCCAAAAATTTGGGTTTTTTTTAAAAAATTTTAGGGCCTGAAATCCGGGGAAAAATGGAATTTTAAAAAATTTTTTTAAAAATGGCAAAAAATAATTTTATTTAAATTTCCCTATGGTTTTGAAATAAACTTTTAACAAAACCTCTCCAAAGGAAAAACAAACCTTCGGCCATTAGAGAAAGAGGGCCCCTTTTGGCCCCACAATTTTTTTGCCTTTCCTTTTCAAACAAATTTTTTCCACAAAAGGGGGAGGGTTTGGTTACAGGTTTTTTAAAAACCCTTTGGGGTTTGGTAAAAAATGTTTTCCATTTTTACTTGAATTTCAAAAAAAAGGAAAACAAGTCTTAAAAAAAATTTTTTTAAAAAATTTACCAAAGGGCATAGTTTTTTTTGAACCCCAAAAATTTGGGGGTTCCAATTTTTGTTAACGAAAAGCCCCCCTTGGTTTTTTTTAAGTTTTTGGGTTTTTTTTTAATTAAAAAAACAAAAAATTTTGTTCATGCTTTAATTCAGTGATGGTTCCATTTTTTACAAAAATTTTCATATTTTCCCCTAAAAGGAAGGAGGGAAGAGAAAAAAAAAGGGAAAAGAAAAAGGGAAAGAGAAAATGGTTGTTTTTTTTTTTGGGGAAAAAATTTTTTTTTTTTAAAAAGGATTTGGGGGTTTGGGGGGGGGGGGGGGGGGTTTTTTTTTTTTGGGGGGGGGGGTTTTTTTTTTTTTGGGGTGTTTTAAAAGGGGGAAAAAAAAAGGGGGGGCAGGGGGGAA
>JAMYXO010006459.1:0-13593 GCA_033310375.1 Conus canariensis | reverse complement strand
ATTTCACTATTACAAGGGGGGATGGGGCGGAAAAAGTGAGACACAGAAGTTGATATTTGAAAATATTTTTAAAAACAAATCAGAGATTTTGACAACATGCACGTTGTTCATACATGTTGAATGATACGAACCAAATGTAAATCCAGCCATTGAAATCTAGGCCTACCCACAGATAAGAACAACACAGGTATCTTGTTTTGCTAAAGTTTCCAGCCGAAGCCGAGATCAACATCAAGCCATCAATCAATGTCTGTAGAGTTGGTGTTGATTTGCCCAGACAAGCACCGAGTAGTTTCGTAATAATCTCTATGGGCCAAAGTGACTGGCATGATACGGACATAACCTCTTCTTCATTCAAAACCAAAGAGCCAATGTACACATGGGCATTGATATCTGACTGGTCCATTTCCAGGAGAAAAGTCACCTTGTGCACCATGTAGGCGATCTCCTTGACCTTGTGCACCATGTAGGCGATCTCCTTGACCTTGTGCACCATGTAGGCGATCTCCTTGACCTTGTGCACCATGTAGGCGATCTCCTTGACCTTGTGCACCATGTAGGCGATCTCCTTGACCTTGTGCACCATGTAGGCGTTTCTCCTTGACCTTGTGCACCATGTAGGCGATCTCCTTGACCTTGTGCACCATGTAGGCGATCTCCTTGACCTTGTGCACCATGTAGGCGATCTCCTTGACCTTGTGCCCCAAATGTAGGCGATCTCCTTGACCTTGTGCACCATGTAGGGGGTCTCCTTGACCTTGTGCACCATGTAGGGGGTCTCCTTGACCTTGTGCACCATGTAGGCGGTCTCCTTGACCTTGTGCACCATGTAGGCGATCTCCTTGACCTTGTGCACCATGTAGACGATCTCCTTGACCTTGTGCACCATGTAGGCGATCTCCTTGACCTTGGGTGCACCATGTAGGCGATCTCCTTGACCTTGTGCACCATGTAGGCGATCTCCTTGACCTTGTGCACCATGTAGGCGATCTCCTTGACCTTGTGCACCATGTAGGCGATCTCCTTGACCTTGTGCACCATGTAGGCGATCTCCTTGACCTTGTGCACCATGTAGGCGATCTCCCTTGACCTTGTGCACCATGTAGGCGATCTCCTTGACCTTGTGCACCATGTAGGCGATCTCCTTGACCTTGTGCACCATGTAGGCGATCTCCTTGACCTTGTGCACCATGTAGGCGATCTCCTTGACCTTGTGCACCATGTAGGCGATCTCCTTGACATTGCTTATCCCCCCGCTCTCATCACCTCCTCCTTCCCCTATTCCCAACCTTCCCTCATCCCTACTTCACTCCGCATCGCCACCCTGTCCAAAGTCTTCAGCAAAGACCAAAGTCATGAAAACAGTGACGATCTGAAGGAAAGTTAAATAACCTGTTTACTCCGCCAGGATGCAAACCTTCAGCAGAGACAGTCATCTTGTTTGTAGTTCATATGGAATACAAAATGTAAAACAAAAAACATGATGTTATTGGAGCTGTGCTCTTTGCAGCCAGGGTTTATGTGTGTATGTGTGTGTGTGTGTGCGTGTGTGTGTGTGTGTGTGCGTGTGTGTGTGTTGTGTTTGTGTGTGTGTGTGTGTTTTGCGTGTGTGCGTGTGTGTGTGTGTGTGTGTGTGTGTGTGTGTGTGTGTGTGGGGTGTGTGCGTGTGTGTGTGTGTGTGCGGTGTGTGTGTGTGTGTGTGTGTGTGTGTGTGTGTGTGTGTGTGTGTGTGTGTGTGAGAGAGAGAGAGAGAGAGAGAGAGTTTTCTATTCAAATCACATCAACGTCTTGGGAATAGCAACTGCTCTAGGGATCCTTTACAACTTGGATGATGCAGAGGTTGTATAAAAGTTCTTCAGTTACCAGATTCCATACCTGATTAGGCAGCAAACCTCATACACCACACTGATGGGAGCATTGATTCTCTCTCTCTCTCTCCTCACTCTCTCTCTCTCTCTCTCTCTCTCTCTCTCTCTTTCTTTCTCTCCCCCTCCTCCTCCTCCTTCTTCTTCTTCGGCTGCCTTTTATCAAACGTGAACGTATTCTTGTTAAAAAAAAAAAAGAAAAAGAAAAAGAAGTAGAAGAATAAGCCATCTCTCATTGGCTACTATAGATTTGGAACAGAAATATGCTTTCTTTGCTAGTAGTGCCCCTCCTGCAAAACAGCAACCTAGAAATTGCACAGAGTCGCAAACGGGAACCACCACCACCACCACCACAATCATTATCATCGTCATCATCATAATCTTATGAAATCTGATACGCAGGGTCATCGAGCTTTTTGGTGTCAAGTATGCAACATATTGTTGAGAAAAAAAGCAGTTTCACCGAGTTGATGTCCAACTACAGTTCTCTACAAGGTCAAGACTGATGGGACAGAAAAAGTTTACTCCATCCTCCCCCTATCTATTTCATCTAATTAGCAGTATTCTTGTATGCTTTCGTTGTTCTTGACTACAGAGCATGTTTGTTATTTTTGTCGTTGCAGTAGGAATATGTACATGTTGTGAGACGTTTTTAAGCCATTTGTAAGTATGAATATGAAAAGCTAATAAAAAACGTAATGCAAAGAATATTAATGACATGACTTACAAAAAATATTTATGCTAGTTGTTTCAAGGGGGGAATTCAAGCGCTGAAATGAACTGAAATGCAGGATATGAGTCATGCCATCAACCCTACACTTGTAGCTCTACTCTCCCCTCTGCTCTCCTCTCTAAACTGCAGATTCTGAGGGAGAAAGAAACTTTCTCAGCAACCATTTGAAAGGAACTCAGAAATGGTGTGTGTGTGTGTGTATGTGTGTGTGTGTGTGGGGTGGTGGTGGTGGTGGTTCTGTCCTATGATGTAGTGCTCCTGTCCTGTGAGAGTGCTGTGAGAATGTGGAGGGTGACATAATAGCAGCAAAAGCCCAGGCTGACTGGGTCTCTGCTATTGTGGTAAAATCTTTGTGTGCATCCCTCACGCTAGAACCACTCACGCATGTAGCAGGTCTTCCAGTTCTTTTGGTATCAAAGACATTTTAAAAAGTGCGGAGAAAGCAAAACTAAAAAAAATAATGAAAAACTGCATTTTAGTCTCTGTTACTTTGGTTCACAACATTTATCAAGGGTAGTGGAACAGCAGACAAATGGCGATCAGTACATAATTGAAATACGTATAAAATTATTATAAATCATACCTCAAATGGTAAAAATTGGTATGAGTATGATATATATTGGTATATGCATGTGCCCGCATGCACGCACACATTCAGATACACAAAACACACATTTTTTTATACACATACATATCATACAAGTGTGTGTGTGTGTGTGTGTGTGTGTGTGTGTGTGTGTGTGTGTGTGTGTGTGTGTGTGTGTGTGTGTTGGACTGATGCATCCTTTCTCACACAGTGCAACGTTTTGTGATCAAAGAGGATGCAACTCTATGACCCGGTGCGGTCAGCCAGTACAGCCATCCAAACCAACGACGGCCAAGAACGATTTCTGCCTCCTCCATCATCGCAGAGGTGGATCCATCCAGTTCTCCAGCCTTCGTAACGGAGCTTACTTTCATCACAATAGGACCGATCTTAGGGAAATCTGTGCCCCAAAAGAGAAAAGCAATAAAGTATCAGAAAAAGGTAGGAAAGAGCGAGGGGACGCACACACACGCACAATCCACCCCCTCCCCTCCACACACACACATACACATTTTTAGAACAATGTAATGGATACCTAGCATGTGACAGGTGAGAATCTTTAGAGAAGGATGAGCCATGAAGATGCAGAACTCAGCTCACTGGAACAGAAATAAATCTGAATGAATATAACCACTACTCAGATGGTTTAGCAAACACCAAACAAGCCGTCCATATCTAGAAAATCGAGCAATAGATGAGAGCGGTTTAAAAAAATTCGTATAAGGGTTTTGTTGTCTCCTTTTGTTGTTATAGTTTTTCCTTTTTGTTATGTTTTAGAGGCTAATAAAGAAAGCACGTGAAGCACTACGAATAAAACAAAAAGCAGAAAAGAAAGACAAAGCTGTTAAATGGATTGCATGCATTTAAGGAAAATAAGTAACTGACTGAGACACGAACACTCCTCCACAGAATAATACAACAGTCAATACTCCATCGAGCCTTTATTTATGTGTGTATATGTACTGTTCCGAATAATTTAAGGTGGAACCAACCTATGAAAAAATATGATAAAGATCGGGACTGAGATCATCCTGATCAGGATTGATGCTACCTTCTTCAGAAAAGATTTAATTCTCACTATGGCAGATTTTATTCTCGTACGCATCAGGACAGAATTTATCTTCACCATGACTGATGTTATCCCCAGTATGGCAGATGACCTGTTTTTAAGACACTCTGCATTCTACCCAGGGTTTGTTTCATTCTGATGGATCCAGACCGCCAGCAGTTGTAACATACACGGTGAACGTCAACACACGACTGAAAACCGATTACCAGACGACCTTGTGCTTGGAATGGCTGCACCTAGAAAAATGCGTGCGCCAAGGCCTTGCTAGTCGACAATTTACAGGCACAATTAGTCTGTTTTGAGAATTTTGGCCGTGTCTGAAAGATGATTCTTCTTTGTTTTATCCTATGTCCATCAAGGTACATTTCAGGCGGTTCCAAGCGGACTGATTAAAATTAATTAAAAGAACGGGGCTAGTTTGGGAAGACCACCTGGTGCAATGACAGGGTCATGGGTAAGTGCAAAGCCCTAAAATGTGACATTAGGTTAGGGTAGCTCATGAATTTCTAGCTTGTGAATGACCCATAGAAACGGGTGAAATGATTCAGGGAGGAGGGAGCAGGTCATTTGATCAGTCATCAGGCTGATATCAGTCTCTGGCTCAAATTTGTACTATGCTTCAAAACGCTCATGTAGATACATTGTAAATTACTGCGAAACCCAAATTGTGGCGTGTGACCACAGTGCATGAAGTGATCCTCACCGCTCCAGCCCTCTCGACCACCTTCCCTTTGGCTTGTTGGTTACCAAGACGTGGGACTTCACAACATACTGCGGACATTTATTGTGTAGTGTGGGGAAAATTTTACGTGTGACATTTTTTTTCTTCATCTGTTCAAGCTGTATTGATTTGCAGTTCACTTGAGTGAATTCCAGGAATATACTTTGTAACTGTCATCTGATTTTTTTTTTAACTTGGCGCTTTCAATCTGTTATTGAGTATTTAAAGTGCAGTTCAGAAATCTGTGCCAAAATCGTCACTCAAGACTTAAACACTGACCAGGAGTACACAAAGAAAAAGAAATAAAGGAGGAAAGAAATTTTATTGAAAAAAAAAACGTGGTGAAGAAAAGATAAGAAAGGCGGAGAAACGGAAAAACAAACATGAATTTGGGGTGAAAATTGAGCCACGTTGTTTATAAAGCTTGAACCTCATCAAAGATTGAAGCAAAGATTCCTTCCTGCTTGCGGTGAGAGGGGTGAGAAATGGAGAGGAAGGATGGGTGTGTGTGTGTGTGTGTGTGTGGGGGGGGGGGGCAGAGACCAAATACATGCTGATTCACCTCCATTATGCAGGAGGGACAATTTGTTTAAATGTCCTGTTTTGGCTTGAGGCCATTTTGTGTCGGAGACTGAATATGAACAACGCACAAAAGAGCCCAGGGATAAGGTCATGTGTGCTCAACAATCAGCTGGGATCTCCTCTCTCTCTCCTCTCTCTCTCTCTCTCTCTCTCTCTCTCTCTCTCTCTCTCTCTCTCTCTCTCTGCTCGAATTCAGGTTGGCCACTGGGAAAATAATAAAAATGTTGATTATACATAATCTCAGAAGCTTTCTAGTGCTCCGTTTGAAGTCAATATACACATCTACTTTTCAGTGGAATTTTAAGACTGTGTAACGCATTCTCTCATTTGATGAAAAACGAAGGCGCAATACATATGAACGCCTCTCCACTAACATGTGTGTGTATTTCAATGAATCCATGGTTACTAGAGGGTGTAGAATAGTCTCCAAATCTTATCAGAATAAAAGGAAACCACAAGAAGAAGGAAGATGATAAAATACGATGAATGAACGCTCGAAGAAATGTGCCACACCATTTAAGTTCTGTTTATGTTTTGTTTTTCATGACATGAACATTCTTGGTTTAAGGATTGAAAATAACAGAGCCAGAAAGCTAAAGGCACAGATGCAAGGAAAACAAACCGAGCGGAATTGTCCACTTGCTAATACTTTCACAAACAGAGGGAAGACAAGAACATCAATGGATGAACAAAATGCTGTTTCCTTGAGTCTGATGCATGATTCTCAGCCGTCAACAGCATTTCTAGTCTTTGCTAATTGCTGAAGTTTAGTCGCAGGAATGGAAATAAAAAGTTCTTTGAAAGTATTTCTCTCGTCTAAAGTTCGAAAACAACTTTGTTTCTTTTCAGGGAAGCTTGGAACACCCTTTGTTACGCTTCCTAAATTGTCCTGTGTGCTATTTTTTGCATGTGTGTCAGGCGAACTGATGCTGAGCAATGTGTGTGTAATTGTTTTATCACTGGAGTTTTAGTTAACCATTTTGATTGCTGTTTGATGTTCCCTGCCTCATTTAAGATTTCCTTTCATATGAATCACAGCCAACTTTTCTGCATTTGCTTTAGTCCTGTATGATGTCTTGAATAAATGTTAACGTATTTTTGTACATTTCATACTGTCGCTGGGTGCATTTGTTGGGTTAAAGGTACAAGAGCAAGCTGGGAACATTGTCCAGTATTATGATTCTTTGCTTGTTCTATGTGCTTTTTCTTATTCTGCTTGCGCTATGAGAATTATTGCCATTGACATTATTAACTTGAAATAACTGGCTTGTAATTTGTCCTGCTCTGAGAGCAAGAGTTGTCCTTCATGTTTGTTGCTTATTGCTTTGTTGTCGGTGACACTCATCAGCCTGATCTAGATGCTCAGACTGTGAGAGTTATTTGGCAGACTTTACAGGAAATTGTTTTGAATTTGAATGGCGGAGTAAGGATACGTCTTCAATTTTTATGAGCAGGAATAAACTTGCCAGCCGCTATAGTGCCAAGATTACGGTCGCCGTACTTACTGGCTGAGGATTCATGGGTTCGAACACCATCAGGTCCTGTCAGCCTGCACGCAGAGTTGGATGTGCTTTGAGCTTACATACGACGACTCGAGTTACATCATACAGCTGCTAAACAATTCCTGACCAACACTGCAGGTGTTTGTATCAATCGGGCCTTGTTGACGCCGGAACATATCAAGAAACACTGCTGTTATGTAGTCCCTGACCAGAATCGAACGCCACAGCATCATCATCATCGTCTTCTTTTATCTTTATACCCTGCTGTTGTGGTGACCTCAGTCTCCATTTCTTCCGAACTTCCATGAACGCGTGTATGTACGCCAAAGTTGCCTGTGATAGCACATTCATGGGATCTGTCATTGAATAGATTTGCTCACGCCCTCTATCTGAAGCGAATAGTCACTCACAATGGTTAAGCGACCAGGCTATTATCCGGAGCCGGAAAATCTTAGCTGATAGAACAATGGATTAACGATCCTGGTGATGCTGGGGCTGCAGGTTCAAATCTCTCCTGGGTTGTTTTGGTACTGGAGGATTCTTTCCTCCATTGTTAACATTGGTCCTTACTCCATTAAAAAAGAAGTCCTTTGAATGATACCATAAACCAAGGCGAATGCATGCATAACATACTGCACACACACACACACACACACACACACACACACACACACACACACACACACACACACACACACACACACACACACACACACGTGAAATCGCATCACCAATGGATGATGTGTGTACGCATGGCAAGCGTCTCCCATGAAGAATGGAAAGAATGAGTCAAAAGCTTAGTGACCGATACTCCACCGAATGACACAGGAAACGACTGAATGTAGCTCCAGCAGACAGCTCTACAGTAGGCGCTATCCACATAGATACAGACTGCTCTGTGGGTTGATGATGCTGGCCCTGCAACAGGACACACCTCGGGGTGCTATGAACAAAGAGCCGGAAAATGCAGCGTGCACGTAATGCCACCTCTGGAGGTGGAGGTGGGGTGGTATGAGATGGTGAGGAGGGGGTGGAGTGGGAGCATGGATGGTGACACAGAAAAAATAACCCAAACATGAAAAAAGAGTTTGTCGATTTTTTTTTTGCCTAGCACGTTGCTGATACATGTAATTTTGTACGTGAATAATTGAACTGAATACAAATCCAGCCAATTAGCTATTCTCACAGTTACTAAGCACACATGTCTAAACTTTGAAAAGTTTCCAAACTGAAACGAAGATTTAACGCCTACCTTGCGCTGAAGAGATCAAGCTAAGTAACAAACTCGTTCATTTTCATTGTCCTATTTGTTTGTGTCTTGCCTGAAGAAGACTTAAGAGGTCGAAACGCGTCGTGTTTTGTCTTGTGACTCGTTTGTCCACGTTTCTCTTGGCGGTTCGCTAACATTTATTTAAGATTTGTTTACATTTCCGCCTGCAGTCGTCTCATTTTGTAACTAAGATCAACATCAAACCATCAATCAAAGTAGTATTGATTAGTCAAGGCTATCACCTAGCGGTTTTCAGAGCTTATAATAATCCATGCAGTCAAAATAGATTCGCTCAACAATTACACAGACCACAGTAAAAACAAAACAAAACAACAACAACAAGGAAACAGAGCATAATGCAAATGAGGGAAATAATTTCCACACTGGGCCATTTGCAGAGGGCTGGTGGTGGTGGTGGTGGTGGTGGGGTTGGTCACCCCCATGTACTGTGTAGGCGATCCTCTCGACAGTTCTTGACCCTATGCCATCACCTCCTCCTCTTCCTCCTCTTCTCCCTCCCTCCCCCACATCCCTGCTTCACCCTCCGAGAGCCGTCAGCAAGAACGATAATTTTAAGGACAGGAAGTGACATTCTGAAGGAAGGGAAATAACTTGTTAACTCTGCCAGGATGCACAACTCCGGAATTGACGAACATCTTGTTTTTCTTTCAGAGGGAAGAAAAAAATGTTTAAAAAGACAGACTTTGGAGAGTTTTGCACTTTGCTGTGATATATCTTTTTTCATATTCCAATCACATCAATTTCTTGGGAATAGCACATGCTCTTAAGGTCCTTTTCAATCTTGCTGTTGATAGGAAACTGGAGGGGGAGGGGGGAGGGAGGGATTTTATGGAAAATATTCAGTTTACCAGCTTTTACATGAGATGCAACAGCATACCAATGCACCACACTAATGAGAGCACTGATCTCTGTCTGTCTGTCTGTCTGTCTGTCTGTCTGTCTGTCTGTCTGTCTGTCTCTTGTCGCTTTTCTCCACTCATTTTATTGATATGCATGTTTGTGTGTTCACTTTCTGTAAGCATGTCTTTTGATGAATGCATGCATTACGATTTGAGTTGCTGTTTATGAGTTGTTCCATTCTCCAGATTGTTCATCCATATTTTGAATCGCTTACACTGTTTGTTCTTTCTTCGCTGAGGGCAAGATTTGAAAAAAAGGCTGGCTGTCTGTCTTTCTATATATCTGTCTGTCTGTCTATCTGTCTGTCTGTTTGTCTCTCTCTCTCTCTCTCTCTCTCTCTCTCTCTCTCTCTCTGTATGTCTCTTTCCACATCCTCTTCTTGTCCTCCTCCCCCTCCTCTTCCTCCTCCTTCTTCTCCTTCTTCTGTTGCTGCTGTCACATTTGAGAATATAAAGGCACTGCACACACACACACACACACACACACACACACACACACACACACACACACACACACACACACACACACATATATATATATATATATATATAGAGAGAGAGAGAGAGAGAGAGAGAGAGAGAGTGATATATATATATATTAACTATAAATACAAACTCAATGATCATAGCAGAGCAGATCAATAGTTGTGCAAATAGTGAATTATACGTTCTATATCAAGGACATGTATCAAGAGAGAGAGAGAGAGAGAGAGAGAGAGAGAGAGAGAGAGAGAGAGAGAGAGAGAGAGAGAGAGAGAGAGAGACGCTTCAGATACGTTTTTATTGACAATGGCCTATATGGCCTTTATGTCAAGGGAGTGTACTTTAATATTTGCAGCGCCGAAAAAACAAGTTTATAATGCGAAGAAACATGAATTGTATCGGATTGCATAAATGTTAATGATGAGGCTTGAAGCCATGTAGAAGAAAAAGAAAATAATTGACGTGCTTTTTCGTCACTCAAAATGAATATGTAGTTTTTTTTTAAGTAACAACATGATCATAGACACAAGTGCCTCACCCAGGCACACATATTCACTGTTATAAAATTTTCCTCGCTGTCACATCCATCATCACCGTCCGCTTCATCATTAGCTATACTAGTGAAGAAAACAAAACCGTTTCTTACTACGGTCATCAAGCTTGCAGAATACATGAAAACAAACTTAAACATTAGGGGAAGAGAGAGAGAGAGAGAGAGAGAGAGAGAAGAGAGAGAGAGAGAGAGAGAGAGAGAGAGAGAGAGTGAGTGTGTGTGTGTGTACCTCAATGACCTTTGACTCTGCCTTTGTCATTAATAAGTACAAGACTCGTACAACCAAGAGGAGAAACCACCACGATGGAAAAGCAACTCCACGAACACAAACGGCGTTATACCAGAACTACTCATGAAGTGTTTTCCATTCTGTGTCCTGCCCTACAGTGTTCTACAACCCACCTCCCCTTCATCAATGACTATACATGGTTGAGTATGTTTTGACATTTACATCTGTCTTCCACCATCTTTCTTAGGAATCGCTCTTCTCCTAAAGTAATGTAAAACGGACCCTCCGTCTGTCTGTGGTTATATTCAGGAGACAGTCTCATATTCTGCTGACCTTCAAGTCCTGGTGTCATGGTGGTTACAGTTTCCTTGTCTTCTGCACTTACGTAGCCAGGTAAGTTAATGTCCAAATCGTCCAGATCAGCAACGTCATTGGAACTGTCGTCGAATGGACGTAGTGGCAACCTCTTTAGTGGGATAGTCTGGCTGTGTAAATAGGCTATTGCAGTCATGGTTGGGTGGTTTTATCATCATCATCATCATCATCATCATCATTCATCATCATCATCATCATCATCATCATCATCATCATTGTCACCATCATCATCATCATCATCGTTATCTTCATCATCATTATCCCCTTCTTCTTTTCTTCCTCCTCCTCTTTTTTTCTCCCCCTCCTCCTCCTCCTCCTCTTCTTCTTCTTCTTCTCATCATCATCATCATCATCATCATCATCATCATCATCATCATCATCATCATCATCATCATCACCATTGTCATCATCATCTGAAAACCAGATACACAAAGGGACTGCTGTCTTTTTTCTTCAAGTATATAACATGGTGTTTAAAACGGAAAGAAAGAAAGAAAGAAAGAAAAGGAACAATTTTGCCGGGTCCACCTACAGCTCTCCAAGAGGCAAAAATAGACTGGACAGAAAAAAATGTTCCAACCATCCTCCATTTAATTCGCCTAATTAGCAGTTTTGTCGTATGGTTTTGTACTTCTTGATTACAGAACTTTTTTTTTAATCTTGTCTTTGCAGTCAGAATATGTACACGTTTTGAAACGTTTTCAAGCCATCGGTATGAACACGAAAAATTGAGAAACATAACAAAGAACTGAATGGCATGACTCGCAAATTCAAATATATCCATTGTCTCAAAAAAAGAATTGACCACTCTTCAATGTTCTGAAATGAAATGAAAGTAGGCAGGATATGAGTCATGTCGTACACCCCACATCTCCACTTTCTTCACATCTCTCTCTCTCTCTCTCTCTCTCTCATCTCATCTCTCTCTCTCTCTCTCTCTCTCCTCTCTCTCTCTCTCTCTCTCTCTCTCTCTCTCTCTCACAGTCAGCATGTTCCGAGGAATGAAGAGACTCTTATTTGACAGCAAGCTCTTGAAAGTAATTTAGAAATGGTGGCCAAAAATTCTGTCCATGATGTAGTGCTCCTCTCCTGTGAGAACGTGGAGGGTGACATATGGCAGCAAAAGCCTGGGTCACTGGGTCTCTGCCATTGTGATAAAACCGTTGTGTGCATCCCCCACACTAGAGCCACGCACGCATGTGACAGATCTGAATTCGTCCATCGATGACTCTTGAAATGCTGGGGAGAGATGGAGGCGGAGATAGGAAAGAGAAAAGTTGAATAACACCATGTAATCTGAAAAGGAGCAATAGGAGTCCGGAAAAAAGAGTAAACATTCAGTGGTGATTATGAATGAATATGTGTGTGGACCTATCTATGAGTCTCTCTCTCTCTCTCTCTCTCTCTCTCTCTTCTCTCTCTCTCTCTCTCTCTCTCTCTCTCTCTCTCTCTCTCTGTGTCCGTAGATCTTTGAAATTCTAGTTTTAACCACACCTGCGTTGCAAAAAGCTTCCAGTTCTTTCGGCGTCGAAGCACATTTTAAAGTGTGGGGAGAGCAAACCTAACAAAGGCAAAACTGTTTTGTAGTCTCTGCTATTTCGGTTCACAGCATTAGTAAAGGCTGTGGAAGAACCAGCAACCATGACATGCGTGAAATACATTGCTAATTAGTGCGAGCTATATTTCAAAAGGTAAAAATGTGTAAGACTATACTGTATACACAACACACACACACACACACACACACACACACACACACACACACACACACACACACACACACAACACACACCACACACACACACACACACACACACACACCTGTGACATTTTCCTCATGTGTTCAATCTGTGTTGAAGGGCAATTCGATGCAGGGAATTCCTGGAATATTCTTTATATATATATATATATAGGTTTTTTTTTTCTTCAGCCCTTCCCATCTTTTACTGATTACTTAAAGCGCATTTCAGGAATGTGTGCAACTCCTCAAGAGGTTACGTATTGCCAAAATCATTACTCAACACTGAAACATTGACCAAAAATGAACAAAGAAAAGAATAAAGGGGACGAGAAATAAAAAAAAACTCGATGAAGAAAAGATAGGTAGAAAAACTAAAGTACGAAAAAAAAAAACCCAACAACTAAAATCAAAAACAAACAAACAAAGCAAATTAACAAACAAACATGGATTTGGGATGGAAATTGAGCACTGTTGCTTATAAAGCAAGGTCATCAAAGGCTGAAACAATTCTTTCTCCCAGCCTTGGGTAAGAAGGATGAGATACTGGGAGCAAGGATGGGTGAGGACAGAGATTAAATACATGCCGATCGACCTGCAGTTCTGATGGAGGGACAATTCAGTTAAATCTCCTCTTTTTTACTTAACGCCACCTTGTGGGGAAGACAGTGAATATGAACAACGCCCACAAGAGGTGAGGAATAATGAGGTCATGTGTACTCATAATCAATAGTGCATCTCTCTCTCTCTCTCTCTCTCCTCTCTCTCCTCTCTCTCTCTCTCTCTCTCCTCTCTCTCTCTCTCTCTTTCCGTGTTTGCTTGTGCTCAAATTCAGGTTGACCACCCGGAAAATCATGAAAAAAATGTTGATTGAAAATCATTTTAGAAACAGTCTATTCAGTGTTCCATTCGAGGTCAGTTTTAACATGTACCTTTCAGTGAAAGTTCAGGACTGTGTAACCCAGAC
>JAMYXO010006458.1:0-13593 GCA_033310375.1 Conus canariensis | reverse complement strand
TTTGGTTAAATCCCCAACAATGACACATATCATTTTAAAAGGTAAGCATATGGTTTTTTGCTTTGACTCTTGAGGAAAGGGTCGATAAAAAGCAACCTTTGGCAGGTTAAATTTTAAATTATCAGTGAAATAATGAACCATTAGTTTAAAACAAGTAAAGTAAGAGAAAAAAGTCTGATAAGGTCTTCCGACATATTTCAGTTTCACCCCGAAAATTTGTACTTTTAAAAAATTCTGAGATCTTTTTGGTGAATGTTATTAATGTAATAAAAAACTGTGTTTTCCCCCCGTTCTCACTCCCTGTCCGCATTTATGTCCCCACACATAATGAAAACAACGCACGTGGAGCAGTTCATTTCCCGGTATTAAAGAATTGTTTATTCCGCTTTTGATTCTATTTTTTTGTTTGACCCAATTTTCGGATTTCTGTATCGAACAGCAAAGAAAAAAAAAACTTTTTCAAAACCAGGTACTGGTTATGCCTTTTTTTTTTTTTTAAAGTACATTACTTAACCTATTTTTTGTATTTGTAGAATACTTCCAAAAGGGTTTTCCCTTCCTGACAGTATTTTGGAAACACAGTGGGGTCAAGCCTACATGAAACTGTAATCGAAAGAATAAAAAATAAACGTTTCTGTCAAACTTTTAAACATTCAAAAATTGTGATGAGTTAAAGTAAACGAATTGTCGGCAACGATGTAAAAATGGTTTTTCTTTCACAGAAAAGAAAGTATTTCAGACGCTTGAGGATGACCCCCTACCTTATTTCTTTTCTGTGTTGGGACGTAAAAGTTGGTTTTTTTTTTTATTTAACCCTTCACACTTCAAAACGATTTGTTCTCTTGGTATCCACTTGTTAGGTTATACTGCTGCTCCCTGCCTCTACCCGAAAAAATTTAAAAGAGCCCAACAAAGGTCCCACACGTGCACCCCTACATTTAAAGCTGCAAAAGGTTTACCATGCCTCCGGTTCATGACGTGAATAAAGTCGATAGGCAGGGCCCTGGCAGTTATAAGGGTGCAAATCATTCGCTCAGACAATGTAGGTTTTTTGGCTGGCTGGAGATACGAAAAAATCCCTATTTTGCGCCCATATCAGTGTAGGTTGTATAAAAAGTATCTTTTATACTTTCTCGCTGAAAATAAAGGAGTTAAACGGACTAATTACTTGACCAAATAGAGGTTGTTTCAGGTCTGTCTTCTGAAATTACGCTTAACCGTTCTGATTTTTTCCCCAAAACCTGGCCCTAACCCTAACTTAACCCAAATCAACCTAAACCGTAGACTAACCAAACCGAAATTAATTTACAAAAATTAAAAATCAAACAAAAAAAAAACAAACAAAACTTTCGCAACCCTGTGTACATATTTACCGTGGTGATTACTTTTTCTCTTTCCGTTGGGTGACGTAAAGAGGGAGAGGTCGTGCCCAACATTTTCTTATGTCTTTTTTATTAGTCAACTGGGGGGTTGGTCACGGGGTGACAGTTCCAAAAATGACGTCGCCAACAACAGGGGAAAGGGGGGGGAAACAAGAGAAAAATATCGGGTGCTTCTCAAGGTGAGAAAAGAGGGGTTTATGAAGAAAAATTATGTGTCAATCTGTCTGGTTCTTGTGTCTTTTCTCCAGATCAATGGTTACCGTCGTTTCACCATGAATGCCATTTTCCCCTCTCTCTCTCACTTCATCTTTATAGCCCCATTTCGGCTGGCATCGTGTTTAGTCTTGTCCTGTGTTTCCCCCCCACCCATTTTCCCCCCAACTTTCCCTCCCCCCCTCTTCTGTTGTTTTTTTTTTTTTTTTTTTTTTTTCTAATGTGCGTTTTCCCAAATTACTTTTGCCTTTTTCTTTTTACGTTTCCATTTTTAACAATCTAATACTACAATGTTTGTGTTTTTTTTGTTTGTTTAGTTTTACGTTTTTTTCACAGGGTGTTTTGGGACGATTTGATATTTGTAAATATTTCATAAAAGAGGACATTGATTTTTTATTAACAAATGAAAACATAATTAAAAATAAAGCCAAATCAGTGAACGAACAACATAAACAATGTTTGCTTAAAAAAATACTGAAATCTCTCCCCTTTCGATTGGGGTTTTTGTGTGTGTGTGTGTGTGTGTGTGTGTGTGGCGCGCGCGCGGCATGGTGCGTGCGTGGTGGTGGTTGTGTGTGTGTGTGTGCGTGCGTGTGTGTGTGGTGTCTGTCTGTCTGTTGTGTTTTTGGGTGTTTGTGCGGTGTTTGTATTTTAAATACGTGCACAACGGGGATGCTTTTGAGCGTGGTGTTTTATTTTCCCAGTGGATGAGTTGTTTGCCTTTTGTGGTGCGTTTGGTGCGTATGATATTGTACTCGTGCATGCATGGGTATATGTACTGTACATACATGTATAAAATGGGTATTTGGTGTAATTTTATCTAATCAATATTTTAGAAAAACTAATAAATGAGATTGAAATAAATAATAACACCGTGCGGACGCGCGGGACACACACACAACCCCACACCCCCCCAAAACACACACACACCACACACACACACACCACCCCCACGTTAAAACCCACACACACACACAACCACCACACACCACACACACAACACACACACCGCGCGCCACGCGGCGCTCGCACTCGCGCGCGCGCACGACATCAACCCCACACACACACCACACACACCCACCACACACACACACACACCACATACACACACACACACGCACGACACCACCCACCACAACACACAAACAACCCCACCACACACACCACGCACGCACGCACGCACGCACGCACGCACGCAACACACAACCAACACACACACACCACACACACCAACCCCCGCATCAACAGCCAATCTCCCACTTTGAAAAATTTTCTGCCTCAACATAGCATGTGGACCCCCACTCAGGGGTGAAAAGTTATCATCACCTTTTACTCCTTCCAGTCTCTGCTTCACAAAGCGTGTCAATCCCCCCCACTGGACCATTTTCTTTTTTCCATCATCACAACACACCCCCGCGGCAGAACCCACACACACAAACACACACACACACACACACACACACACACGCCCCACCACCCACACAGCAACACAACCCCCACATACACACATACCCACACACACCCCCACAACACAGGAAAACCACCCCCACACAACACACACAAAAAAACACACACAAAAAACCCCCACACACACCACACCCCCACACACACACACACACACACTTACACACACACAGACACATTACACACACCACAACACACCACACACCACACAACACACACACCCAAAACACACGGCAAGCACGCACGCCGCCGCACCCGCACACAACAAAAACCACACCACCACACAACACACACACACAACACACACACACAACACACAACGGAATCAAAATTAAAAACTTTCCAAGGAAATTTTGGTGCCGTCTTTTGCGTTTTTTTCCCTCACCCCCCCTCACATCCCAAAGAGAGGGAGGGGGGGGGAGGGAGGGAGGGAGATGGAGACAGAGGATAGAGACGACCACAAAAAAATTTGGGGGGGGGGGGGATGGAGAGGAGAGAAAGAGAAGGGAAAGGGGGAGAGAGAGAGAGAGAGACTTTGACACTTTGTTTTTTATTGTCTTACCAAAGAGGGGCTTTTGAAAGGGGGGGGGGGGGGGGAAAGGGGGAACAGAAAAATAACATTTTCCCCCTTTTCCCTTTCCGCAAACAATAGTATACTTCATTCCTAGTGTGTTCAAATCAAAGGTTGCAAAAACAAATAAATTCGTAACGAGAGAGACAGAGACAGAGCAGGAGGAGAAGCAGAAGCAGACAGACAGAGAGGGGGGGGGGGAGGAAGAGGGCGGAGAAGAGAAAAGGCAGAGAAAGAGAGGGGAGAGAAACAGGGCGACAGAAGACGAAGACAGAAGACAGAGGCAAACGGAGTCAGACAGAAAGCAGACAGAGCAGAGACAGGGAGAGACAGACAGACAGGGAAAAGAGGTAAACAGACATACAGACTCTGCAGGTATGAAAGCAGACAGGACTGACAGACCCGAAGGGAGAGCCGAAAAAAAACAGGAAAGGGAGACAAGGAAAAGGAGGAGAGAGAAGAGAGAGAAGGAGGAACCCAGAGAGGGGAGAGGGGAGGAGGGGAGGGGGGAGGGGGGGGAGGGGCAGACAAAAAGAAAGACAGGCAGACGAGGGAGAGACGAGAGCATAGATGAAGTATCTATGAAAGAAGTGTTATAAAAACTAATATGCACCAACACAGCAAAAAGAAAGGGGAAAAAAAAAAAGTTCGATGAACTTTCGTCACACTTGAGCATTACAAAACCCAAAAATTACCAAGAAAAAAAACATCTCGCTTCTGCTAAAGTGGAGAGACGGCACAGCAGAAAATGGCTCTTGTAAATAAAGGTTTTTTTGCTTGATGTGTATTGTGTTTGCCTGGCTTTTAGTTTGTGCGGGTGCGAGTGTTTGGAGATGAAAAAATAGAGTATTGTTTTTTAAAAGGGGGAACAGGAGAGATGATCACTAAGGGGGGGGGGGGGGGGAGGAGAGAGAAGGAGGAGAGGAGAGAGAGAGAGAGGAGAGGAATGGCCTCCGGTTGGCTTTGTGTTTTACAAAAAAAAAAAAAGTTTCCTTTTCCCAAATAAAAAGCGAGAATTTAAACCCTAAATCGGTTTTTTTGGGCTTTTGTCTAGAATTTCATCACGGATCTAGTTGCAAGCGAGACGACTGCAGGCGGAAAATCTAAAAAATCTTAAATAAATGTCTTCTCTCTCTCTCCTCTCTCTCTCTCCTCTCTTTTCTCTCCTCTCTCTCCTCTCTTCTCTCCCCCCTTAATTGTTCAGCATTAAACCTCTTAGGTCGGGTGAGACAAAAACGTTTTAAAACAAACGAAAATTCACTTAGCGTTGATCGCTTCAGATACTTCACGGGGTTTCGCGCAAGGAAGTTCCCTGCGCTGAACCCTGTGAAGTGATCTGAAGCGATCAAAGCTGTAAATTTTCGTTGTTTTTTTGGGTTTTGTTCCCCCGATGAAGACCAAAGAGGTCGAAAACGCTTTTGTGTTTCGTCTTGTGATTTTTTGTCACGTTCTCGGGCGGTTCGCTAACATTTATTTAAAGATTTTTATCACTGATAAACCCATCTGTGAGTCTTTCAGCCAACAATGAAGAGAAAAGAGTCAAAGATTGTAAGCGGAGTTGCAGTGAGTTTTGAGGTTTATACAGGACTGATAGCAGGAAGTGCTGCATTTAAAAATGACATGGTAGGCAATGGTAAAAAAATTTATTCTTGAGCTAAAAAGATGGTTGGAGTTTAGCTATGATGCAGTGTGAGCCTGCATTCTCAGCAGAGAGCTAGCTAAGGAGTTATTATTCTAAAGTAAACAGCGGCGAAGCTTTATCCCAAAATCGAAAAATTGGCTTATCACACTGTGATTTTTTGGGTAACGCCCCGAATCAAAAGTGGTGTGGTTGGAATTTTGCACGGTGTGGATAAGGGTAGTGCTTTGTACCAAGGTGATGTGGTTCCAGCTTTTATGCCGTTTTTAAAAATTGGTGGAGAGATTGTGCCGTGGTTGATAGAGGGCCCGGCTTTACGTTGGATTTGGGGTAGCTATTCACACTTTTTTCGGGAATTGACAGCTGTGCTGTTTTATTAAATTGTCATCTATCATCATTTTTCTAATCATCATCATCATATCATCGTCATCTCATCATCATCATCCCGATCATCGCCACAATTCCGTTGCCACTACAACCACGCTGTTCGATACCCTCTACCCCCTCCCTTTCTCTCTTTCTGTCCGTATAGCCACTATCTTACTACAACTACCACCTCATGTTTTAATGAAAAGTGGAAATAATTTCCCTTTTGTGTTTTTTTTTTTTTATATTCTTATAATCATCCCTCACTTATTATTATTGTTTATATTCTTAAAATCATCCTCACTATCATTTTTATCATTTGGGTTTTATTTCTTATAATCTCCTCACATCATTTCATCACTTGTTTTATTTTATAATCATCCTCACTTCTTATTATCACTTGTTTATTTTCTTTTAATCATCCTCACTATTTATTATCATTGTTATATTTTATAATCTCCTCATTTTCATTTATCACTTGTTTAAATTTTTTAATATTTTCACTTCATTATCTATTTGTTTATATTTTATAATCTCTTCACTATATTATTCACTTGTTTATTTCTTATATATTCCTCCTATCATTATTTCACTTGTTTATTTCTTAAAATCATCCCATCTTATCACATTGTTTAATTTTATAATCACCCTCATATCTTTTATCATCATTTGTTTATATTCTTTAATCTCCCACTATCATTATTACCCCTTTTTAACCCCCATTTTTTCCTTTCCCCCAGCAGCCTCGCTTTCATTTCCTCATCCATTTTGCGCCCAAAGTGAAAAGACAACTGTTTGTTGTTCTTCTTTTTTCGTTGTCTTGCTGTTGTTTGTTTGCCTGAAGACGACCAAGGGGTTTCCGAACGCGTGTTTTTTTTTCTTGCAATTTGTTGTTCTTTCGGGGGGCTACTGAACAGAAATTTTTTCTTCAGTTTGTTATACTAAGGCGATATAGATAAGGCTTTAGTGGATTTAAAAAGCTCTTATTAGTATCGCCCCTTTATTAAATTTTTAAAAAATTAAATGTGATTGCAAGGTTAGAGCGTATTCAAAGGTGATCGGGATGATAGTTTTAGTGGTAGTTAGAAGGTTTTTTTGTTTTTTTTTTCGGAGTCAATTTGTGGCATGAGCTGAATTAAAAAATGCTGTATTTGGGTAAGTTTTGTTTTAAGAGTCGGTAGCTGTTCCGTCATTTTTATACTAGATTTGAATTCTGGCTAGAAACTTTAAATCTTCAGCGATATCCCTCGAGAGTTTTACTAGTTCTAGACTTCATAGATGGAAATTTTTTTTTTTTTTTTAATGTAAATACCAAAAAAATATGGAAAATCTTGCACTTGATGAAATAGTTACGGGCCTAAACGGCCAACGAATGCTGCTTACGAAACCCAGAGCAAAAAATTTGATGCGTTTGATTCTAACAAAATTCCGGGGTTTAGAGCTGCTTTAGAGTTAACATTTGATAAAAGCTTTACTTTTGGTTGTTAAAAATTATGACAGTGTTTGTGCTGGAATGGGTAGGGGCTTGATAAAAAAAGTTGAGGGCTTGTGAGTGAAATTGTGCTCCCTTTCCCGGGTAGAAGGGGACGTTGCCTGAAACGCTAATGTTTCCAAATGGAGTGACTGATGGGGAGAACGAAGCAAAATGTAGAAAAGAGTTGCCAAGGACTTGACAAAAAAAAGCACAGGACAAGACACTCGGGTTTTTGTGTTAAGTGTTTTGCTTCCCTGACGACGTCGGGTTTTTTTTTTCTAACTCAATTTAACATTAAAGAAACGAACAAAAGGTAAAAATTATAAATTAATATCCGCATCTCTTAAGCACGTGATATGACTAAAACACCACACAACACCCAACACCACCAAACCCCCACACACACACAACACCACCACCCCACGCGCACAACACACACACACACACACACCACACACTACACCCCCAACATAAAACACACCACGCGCACGCACGCAGCCGTAGCACGCACACGCACGTACGCACGCACGCACGCCCACAACCCACACCCCACACACACACACACAACACACACACACACCCACACCACACGCACACGCACTCCGCACGTGCACGCACGCACGCACTCACGCACAAACCCCAAACACACACACACACAACCACACACACCCCACCCCACACACACACATCACCACGCACGCACGCACGCTACACCACACACGCCCCGGCGCGCGTACACATGCAGGGCGCCCCCCAAAACCCCCCACACACACACACCACACACACACACACACACACACAAAACCACACACAAAAATCCTTTCAAAATTTTAATATTGCTCCTGAGTTTGGGGCGGGAAAGGTGGGCGGAGGGAGGGGTGGACGGGGGTGGGGGGCGGGCGGTAAAAAAGGTTGGAAAACAGTTGCTCCATCTTTTGCGATGGGTAAGCAAAAAAGTGGAGAAGGGGATGGTGGGGGGGGGGGGATGGTTGGGAAAAGGGAGTATGAGAAAAGGGGAAGGCGGTTGGGGATGGACGGGGGGGGAAAGGGGGGGTTCATTTGGAATTCATGGGATTATCCTCAAAGGAGCGCCCGAAATGAAGGACTGATTAATCTTTTACGGCAAGAGCTAGGGAAAAGAGCATCCCCGAAAAATGGTGTTGAGACACGCTGGATGTCGAGCAAATGGACTTTTGGAAAAGGTGGGTTTTTAGAAAGCTGGATTTGGAAATGTGGTTTTCAGAGCAGCTGGGGCTTTTTATTGTTGGTTTTCAGAGCAAATGGACTTTAAAAATGTTGGTTTTCAGAACAGCTGGGGGTTTGGAAATTTTGGTTTTCAGAGCAGTGGAGTATGGAAATGTTGGTTTTCGACAGTGGAGTTTGGAAAAAGTTGGTTTTCGAGCAGTGGATTTGGAAATTTTTGGTTGTCAGGAAAAAGCTGGACTTTGGGAAATGGTGGTTGTCGGGAACGCGGAGTTTGGAAATGTTGGTTTTCGAACAGTTTGGGGTTTGGAAAAGTTGGTTTTCAGAGCGCTGGACTTTGGAAATGGTGGTTGTCAAACAGCTGGGTTTGGAAAAGTTTTTTCAGAACAGCTGGAGTTTGGAAATGTTGGTTGTCAGAAAAACGGGTTTGGAAATGGTGGCTGTCAGAACGCTGGATTTGGAAATGGTGGTTTTCAGAGCAGCTGGAGTTTGGAAAAAGTTGGTTGTCAGAACAGCTGGAGTTTGGAAAAGTTGGTTTTCGAAAAAGCTGGATTTGGAAATGGTGGTTGTCAGAAAACTGGAGTTTGGAAATGGGGCTGTCAGAACAGCTGGAGTTTGGGAAATGTTGGTTTTCGAGCAGCTGGGACTTTGGAAAAGGTGGTTGCAGAAAACTGGAGTTTGGGAAAAGTTGGTTGTCAGAGCGCTGGAGTTTTGGAAAGTTGGTTTTCAGAAAAAGCTGGAGTTTTGGAAACGTTGGTTTTAGAGCAGCTGGAGTTTGGAAATGTGGTTGTAGAACGCTGGTCTTTGGAAATGTTGGGTTTTCAGAACAGCTGGATTTGGAAATGTTGGTTTTTAAACGCTGAAAATTTGGAAAGTTTGGTTTTTAGAGCAGGGACTTTGGAAATGGTGGTTTTCAGAACAGCTGGATTTGGAAAGTTGGTTGTCAGAACAGTGCAGTTGGGAAAAATTGGTTTCAGAAAAGCTGGACTTTTGGAAATGTTGGTTGTCAGAACAGTGGATTTGGAAATGGGGCTGTCAGAAAGCTGGACTTTGGGAAATGTTGGGTTTTTCAGAGCTGCTGGGGCTTTGGAAATGGTGGTTTTAGAAAAGCTGGATTTGGGAAAAGTTGGTTTTCAGAACGCTGGGTTTTTGGGAAAATGTTGGTTTTTAGAACAGTGGAGTTTGGAAATTTGGTTTCAGAACGCTGGAGTTTGGGAAAAGTTGGTTTTGAGGAGCTGGAAGTTTGGAAATGTTGTATTCAGGCGCTGGACTTTTGGAAAAATTGGAAAAGTGGTTGTCAGAACAGCGGAGTTTGGAAAGTTTGGGTTTTTGAACAGCTGGACTTTGGAAATGTTGGGTTTTTAGAACAGTGGGGTTTTGGGAAATGTTGGTTTTAGAACAGCTGGAGTTTGGAAATGTTGGGTTTTTAGAAAAAGCTGGCGGTGGGGAAAAAAGGGTTTATTTTCGAAACAATGACGGTGGGAAATGTTTGTTTTAGAACAAATTGCTCAGGAAATGTTGGTTTTTTAGAACAACTGGTGTTGGGAAATGTTGGTTTTTCAGAACAAAAAGTCGCTGGAAAAAGTTGTTGAACAACTGGCGTTTGGGAAATTTTTGATTTTCAGAACAAATGGGTTTGGGAAATGTTGATTTTCAGAAAAAAAATGGCGTTGGGGAAAAGTTGATTTTCAGAACAATAGGCTGGGAAAAGTTGGTTTTAGAAAAAGGCGTTTGGAAGCTTGTTGGTTTTCCCAAAAAATTTTCCCTTTGGGATATGGTTTTTAGAACGCTGGGTGGTAAATGTTTAGTCCCCGGCGTTAGAATGTTTTTCATAACAGCTGCCTTCGAAAATGTTGGTTTTTTCAGAACAACGGGGGTTGGGAATGTTGGATTTTAGAACAGCTGGTGTTGGGAAAAAGTTGGGTTTCAGAATAACTGGCGTTTGAAAAAATCGGTTTTCAGAACAATAAAGTGTGGGTGTGTTTGTGTGTGTGTGTGTGGGTGTTGTGTGTGTGTGTGTGTGGTGGTGGGTGCGTGCGTGGTGCGTGCGGCGTGCGGGCGTGCGTTTTTTGGGGAGAGAGAGAGAGAGAAAAAAAGGGCAGAAAAAGAGACAGACAGACGGACAGACAGCAGACAGACAGAGACAGAACAGACACAACACAGAGAGGGCTGACTGCCCATCTGCCTCTTGGTTGTCTTTGATTTTTTTTAAATGTGTCACCGGGCCAAGTTTGCCCTGAAATACATTCGTGTTGTCCGTCTTTCTAGCTCGAGGGCAAATTTCATCATTGGGTTCTCTCAGGTTCCACGTTACAAAAAGCCCCCTTTTTCCCCAAAAGGCTGAAATATGAGGCACCTTTCTTGTTTTTGCTGAAGGAGGGATTTTTCCCCCCACCCCTGCCAGCGCCAGACCGAATCCCGTCATGCGGCCCTTTATCAATCGTTTTTTTCTTTCATGTTATGTAAAGCAAATCCCCTTCTGTAAATATCAGGGAAAGACATGATCGTGAATGAAACCTTCAAAACTTTTTGCGTTCACAAAAAAGGGGGGGAAAGCGTTGTTCCATCTCTTCTTTTGATGTTTACGGCTGCTGTTTGTTCCCGTTATGATATTCGCCTTTCTGTTGTTCGCCTTTTTGTATTTTCGTCTTTCGTCAAAGTTTTCCGAACATCGGCCCCCTTAAACTATGCAGGCTCCAAACTTGCGTGTCACTTTGGCCAAAATAGCCAATCACTTTGGCCCCAAAAATACCAATCATTTGGCCAAGATAGCCCAAACATTTGGGCCAAAATAGTCAATATTTTGGCCAAGATAGCCAATCATTTGCCCGAAGTCCCAAAAAACCCCTTTTGGGCCCAAGGTAGCCCAAAACACTTTGGCCAAGATAGTCAATCATTTGACCCAAAATAGCCAATCACTTTGGCCAGATAGCCAATACTTTTCCCGATGTCTATGGTATGTCAAGTCACTTTTGTAAGGTTCGGCTAACCCATTAGAGGCTGAGGTGAAAAAATTTTTACCTGGAACTAAAATACAAGTTTGGGGAAAACCCAAGACTAAGAATCCAAAGTCAGCAAAAGGGTGAAAGAAAAAAAGTGACTAAAAAACCCCAAATTTCCCCAACCCTGTTTTAAAATGAATCAGTTTTTTTTCTTTGAAAAAAGTCAAAAAGTGGGTATTTTATCAAATATTAAGGTAGAACAATCCCTTTTAAAACGATCAAAAATTGCTGTTTTTAAATCGTCAAATTTTAAAAAAATCCCATAAGCCCGAAAAACATCACTTGTTTTAAAACAGATCAAAATGGAAAAAAAAAAACTTTAAAAACAATTCAAAATCACTATGTTTGGAGAAGAAAATTTTTAAAACAATCTTTTTAAAGCATTACAAAAAATCACTGTTTTAAGGGACAATTCAAGTTTAAGCAACCCTTTTGTAACAACGAAAATCGCATTTTTCAAAAAGATCAAGTTTCAAAAACCCGTAAAACCGGGGAAAAAAAAAGTCGCTTTTTTTTAAGACAGATCAAGTTTAAGAACCCTTTACAGAATTTAAAAAAAATTGCCATGTTTTAAGACGATCAATTTAAAGCAATCCTTTAAAGCAATCCCCCCCAAAAAAACGCCACTTTTTTGAAAGAAAAAAAAAAAATCCTTTTAAAGCCCAAAAAAAAAAAATCGCCATGTTTTTTCACAGATCTTTTTTTTAAAAAATCCTTTAAAGCAATCAAAAAAGCCCGTGTTTTAAGAAAATTCAAGTTTCAAAAATTTTTTTAAAAACAATAAAAAAAAAAATTGCTTTTTTCAAGACAGGTTTTTAAATTTTTAAATAATCTTAAAAAAAACCAAGTGCTTAGATGAATATCTTTTGATGATGTTACGAATCCCCGTAAACTGTTAGTGTCTTTTGATTAAATATCTCTCGACAATTCCAGCCTGAAAACAGGCTTTTTAAAATTGACCATGCAATCACTTATGCTCACACTTTTTCACTGGCTCCCTGCCTAAAAACATTTGGATTGTATGCTTTGTAATATTTAGTTCCAGGGCTTTAGAGTGGGAGGAAAAAATTTCCCCAATGAGACTTAAAATTTTAAAGCGTTAAAATGTCAAGTTTTAAAAATTTTTAATATAGTGTGGTGTGTGTGTGTGTTGTGTGTGTGTGTTTTTTGTTGTGTGTGTGTGTGGGGGTGTGTGGGTGTGGTGCGCGCGCGCGCGCGAGCGCGCTGTGGTGTGGTGTTGGTGTGTGTGGTGTTTGGGTTTTGTGTGTGTGTGTGTGTGTGTGTGAGGTTGTTTGTAGCCTTTTGTGTGTGTGCGTGTGTGTGTGTGTGTGTGTGTGGGGTGTGTGCGTGTGTGTGCGTGGCTCACGTGCGCCGAGCATTGCAAATGCATGTATGTGTGTGTGTGTGGTGGGTTGTGGTGTGTGTGTGTTTTTGTGGTGTTCGTGTGTGTGGTGTTGTGTGTGTGTGTGTGTGTGTGTGTGTGTGGTTTTGTGGGTGTGTGTGTGTGTGTGTTGTGTGTTGTGCCCCAGCGTGCATGTGGACGTGCGTGCATTCGTGTGGTTCGTGATAGTCGTGCGTATGCGGGCGTGTGGGGAAGCGGAGGTCGTGTACTTGTCCACAGTGTGTGTTTTGTGTTTGTGTGTGTTGTGTGTGTTGGCGTGTGTGTGTGTGTGTTGTGTGTGGTGTGTGTGTGTGTGTGTGTGTTGTTTGTGTAAAAGGAGGAGAGAGAGAGAGAGAGAGAGAGAAGGCAGGGTCGTGTTGCCTGTCCTCGGTGTGTTGCCGGGCAGTGTTGGGTGTGGGTGTTTGTGGTGGCGTGTTTTTTGTGGTGCGTGCGTGCGTGTGGTGTGTGTGTGTGTGTGTGTGTGTGGTGCGGCGTGGGTGGGTTTTGTGTTGTGTGTGTGTGGGGGGGGGGGGGGGGGGATGGCAAAGAGGCTTGAGGCAAGGGGAAGATGGTGAGATTGATGGAGTTCATGTGCACAAAAAGCTTTTCTTGCGGGCGAAAATTGTGGGGTCAGTTATAGAAAGAAGATGGATAAAAGGAGAGGTTTTAGGAAGGGTGGAAATACGCGCAGGTGATGTGATGTGATATGATTTGATGTGAAGTGTGTGTGTGTGTGTGTGTTGTGTGTGTGTTGTGTGTGTGTGTGTTGGTGGTTTTCGGGCGTGCGTTGGGGGTGTGTGTGGTGTGTGTGTGGGTGTGTTGTGGGGGGGGTGGGGTTTTTTTGTGTTTTTGGGGGGGGGGGGGGGGATGGCAAGAGGTTGCAGGGAAGGGGGAAAAA
>JAMYXO010006457.1:0-13595 GCA_033310375.1 Conus canariensis | reverse complement strand
TGGGGAAATTTGGGGTGGCCCCTTTGTCTTCCAACTGTAGCGACGCACGGTTTCTGGCCATAGGCGAGCTCAGCGCAGTGGGGCCCGCGTGGAAGTGTTCACTGACAATGGGAAAAAAAGGGGCGAATCGGGAGTACGACATTTGGGGTTTTTAAAGAAAACGGACGGCTAATTTGTTAGTTAAGGGTTTTCTTTCGTGCAGCGGTAACACAAGTGACAGACCGTGCTGGGCCTCAGTTTATAGGGGACAGTTCTCCTAGCATGCGAAAAAAACAGCCTTTAGACGGTTACAACGGCTTTGAGGTTTGACATACCAGTATTTCGGCCTGGAGGCTGGCACTGAAGAAAGACGTGACAGATCGACTTGGTAGTTGGTGACATTGAAGAGCTTGGGAAAAATCCCGACAAAACCCTCCAAGCCAGTGTCTGGTGACCGGAACCCCCCCCCCTGCGGTGGTGTGTGTGAATGTGCAAGTGCTTAAGTATATAAACGAACTTCTCAAAAGTGTAGGGAAAAAACATTTAAACTGAACCCGTGGCAAACTCGATCTTCGTGGGAAAGCCGGTGGGGCAGAAAAATCCCAATGGCTTTCTGGGAATCGAACCCACGATCTCCCAGCGGGGAAGTTCGCGACGCTAAACCGTTTCCCCACGGCGGCGGTTAGAAAAAAATGTGCTTGATATTTGGGAAAAGAAACGTAGGTTGTTTTACTGATATTCCAGAATCATTGGGGTTACTTTTGCTGTGTCTGTTTTTGTTGTGTGGTCCCCAGATCAGGGACCCGGGGGAGGGGAGTGTGTACTTTATGGTATTGGTTTCGAAAAACTTGTTAACCAGAACATATGTAATTTTATTTTGAGAATGATGTTTTTCTGTAACAAACGTTTACTTCCTTGCCCCCCTGCCCTTCACCATTTTCCCCCCCCGTTTCCTTCTTCCCCATTCCCTTCAAAACCATCCTCCTTCCCTTCGCACTTGACCCCTCCCCCCCCCCCCCCCTCCGCCCTTAATTCCTTGTTCCTTTCGCCCTTTTATTAAGGGGTTTATTTTTGGAGGTGGGGTGGGGTCTGGGGTCGGAGAGTGGGGTGGGGGGGACGGGGTTGGAAAGACCTCATTTTTTTTTTTTGTTCGGTTTTTTTTTTTTTTTTTTTTTTTTTTTTTTTTTTTTTTTTTGGGGGGGAGATAATCCTTAAAAAAAAAATTCCCATTGACGGGGGGTTTGGTGGAAACCCCGGCCCAGTGTAAAATTTAATGTGCGAACCAAGTGTAGGTGATCGGTGAATGGGAAGGATGATTCATTTAATTTCAAATCTTGGAAAACCTGGGGCCCGGGAGGGGGACCCCGTTTTCCCCGCCCCCTTTTCAGTTTCTCCTTCCATTACACGTTTCTTAAACGTTTTTTTTCTCAATGTTTATATTCTTTTAAAGGGGGATTTGGGTCTTCTTTCCTATGTTTAAAACGACTTCTGTTTTCCAAACGGGTTAGTGTATTTTTTTGCATGATCGACACGGCTGGTCGGGTTTTCCCCCCGTGTCTGTTTTCTGTGGTTTTAAGGATACGGGCACCAGGGGGGATCGGGGGAAATTTTTTGGGGGGAAGACATTGAAGGATGGCCGGGGTTGCTGCGGGGCATGTCTCATTTTGGAAAATCGGGAAACCAGGACCCCATGTTTTTTGGGAAACCCCTTTTGGGGGTGAGCTGCAGGGGTTTTGTCCTTTTTTGTTTTCCCCTGAATTTTTCCCTTTGGGTCCCGAAACCTGGTTTCCCTCCTAATCTGCTTTGAAACCTGTTCCAAAAAAAAGTCTGACGTGGGTGATTGGTGTCCCCAGGTAAATTTTTCCCTTTTACTTTGATTTTTTCCTGGGTTTTTTAGTATCCCCCCTCTCGGGTTTAAAAGTCCACATTTCTTTGGAAAATTAGTTCTCTTTGGCAGGTTTAAAAAAGTTTTGTCTTTCATAGGGGTTGGGGGGCTTTTCATAGTTCTAGTCCCCCTCCTTTCGTGGGGTTCTGTGCCCCTTTTTCATAACGTTTGGGTTTTTTCTTTCTGTTTAGGGTTTCATCTTTTCCCCTTTCAAAAAGGCGTTTTGTTTTCACTACTTTCTTGGGATTTATAGCCCCGTCTTTTCATAAATTTTGGTTTCCTTCTTCGAACGATGGAGTACCCCTTGGGGGCAGAGGCCCTCCTTATATAGGTTAAAACGTTTCCTTTCCTAGGGTTTGGTTCCCCTTTTTCCAAGGGTTTAGCGGTTTTTTCCCTAGGATTTAGGGTTTTTACTCTTGCAAGGTTTGGGCGTCTTTTTTCCTGGGGTTTTAAAGCATCACCCTTCCCTTGGATTTAGCGTCGTCCCCCTTTCCCTAGGGTTTAGCGTCTTCCTCCTTTTTGGGGGCTTAGGTTTTTCCTTAACTAGGGCTTAGCTTTGTCCTTTCATATGACCCCTAATGTCTTCTTTTCCTCGGGGTTTGGTTTCCTCCTTCCTTAGGTTTAGCGTCTTTTCCTTTTTCATAGGATTCGTCGTTACCTAAAAGGGGGGGTCTAATGTCTTCCTTTAAGGATTTCATATCTTTTCTTTTTGCACAGGGTGTGTTTTTCCGTTAATGGGATTCAGTGTCCTGTTGGGTTTTTCAGTTCCTCTTTTCGGGGGGACAAAAGTTTTTTTTAGGCGGGTTTTTGTGTTCTATTTTTCATAGGGTTTAGTTTCCTTTTTTCCTTTGGGTATATAGTCTTCTCTTCCTTAGCAGGGTTTAATGCCCTTTAACGGGGATTTTTGTGTTCTTTATTTGTTTCATTGCCCTTCTTTCGTGGGGGATTAACCCCTTGTTCCTTTTTTTGGGGTTTGTTGCCTGTTTGTTTAGGGGAGTTTGTCTCTTTTCCCTTAGGTGTTGGCCCCCTCCTTTCTTAGGGTTTTTCCCATGGTTAAGTGCCCTTTTTTTAATGCGGCTCAGTGTCTTTCTTAGGGTTCAGTGTTTTTCAACGGTTTTTGGTTTGTTTTTTAACAGGGTTTCCCTGTATTTTTTAACAGTATTTTTTTGTGGGGTTCAGTGCTACCCTTTTTAAATTTCTGTTTCGCGGGGGTTTAAATTTGCCCTTTTGGGGTTTAGTGTTTCCCCTTTTGGGGCCCCTTTTTTAAAACAGGGTTTTTTGTCTTCTGTCCCGGGTTTTTAGTGCCCTTTTTTTACAGGGGTTTAAATGAAATTCCTTTCACCTTTTATCAAATAGGTTTTGGTGTTTTTAAAGTTTGGGCCCACTTGATTGGGTTTTGTGTCTTTTTTCAGTCCCTCTTAAATACCCATTTGGTGTCTTTAGTTCGTAAGGATTTGTGTCCTTATTTGGGGGTTTTTAGTGTCTTCCTTTAAACAGCCCTGTGACTATTTGTCTACAGGTTTCCATGTCTCATCTGTGGGGCTTAAAACTTGTTTCTAGGGGTTTGACCAACCTTTCACAGGTCTTGGTGCTTTTCCCTTTTCAAGTGTTTTGTGTTCTTTTCGTGGGGGTTTTTTTTTGTCTTTTATCTGTAGGTTAAAATTTGGGCGCCCCTTTTCGAGGCTTTGTGCCTCTTTTTTTATTAGGTTAGTCCCTATATAGGATTCTTTGGGTTCCTTTCAGAGTTTAAGCATTAATTTAGTGGGGTTTAATGTGTGTGTGTGTGTGCGCGCGCGCGCCCCGGCCCGTGTGGGGGCATGTGCTTTGTGTATTGGAGGATCAAAAAAGTTTTCCTTTTTCCAGGATTCCGCCACTCTACATGGGACCGGTTTCTCTGAATAGTCCAGGACGACAGACCTTGCACTGGGCACGGGGGGACGGGCACCTCCCCCATTTCAACCGGTGAGTGAAATAGCTGATTACTTTGAATGGGGGGGAAAATGGGGGAAGTACATGCTACGAACTTTCCCGGCAGTAAAGAAAAAAAAAGGACTGCTGGGAGAAAAAGTAGGGGGAAAAACTGATTTTTTGTTTTTGTTTCCCCTGGGCATGGAACACCCTTTTTGTCTTCTAAATTTTAGCTTGCGCCCCCTCCCTGTCGGGCCAATTCTTTTCCCGGAGTGTGGGGGGTTGGGGGGGGTTTAACGTAAAAAAAGGGTTTTCCCCGGGATTTTTTTTTAAAAGGGACCCTTTTTTTTATCTTTTTGTTTTCCCAAACTGAGGGGGACTGCAAGGGGAAAAGTGAAACAAAATGTATATTTTTTGTGTAAATTGGGGTAACCAGGTCACGAGAAAAAAATGACACCCACTCCGTTCTCCCCCCTGCTTTTTCCCCTTCCCCGCCTTCTAATACCGTACATGTGTATGGGCCCAGACACGCGCCCCAGGGTACACGCACGCAAGCGCGCGGCCGCGCACCCCAAAAAAAGCCCCGTATATGAGCAATCGAAACCCCCGCGTTAACACCCATATGCCATCCCCTGATTTCAAAATAAAACAAAAAAAACCACGGGTGCCGGTTGGGGCGCCCCTTTCCCCCCCCCCCTGTCCCCCCCCCCCCCCCCCCCACCCACACACACATTTTTCTCTCTCTCCCCCCCCTCTCTTCCTCTCTCCCCCTCTCCCCCTCCTCCTCTCGAGTCCCCCCCCCCTTTCCCCTAAACCCCCCCCCTTTTCTCTCAATCTCTCTCTCTCTTCCCCTCACCCAAAAACCACAAAACACACAACACCACACAAAACACACCCCACACACACCAACACGACACCCACTACAATTAGTAAAAAGGAAACCTTTTTTTTTGTTTTTGGTGTAAACGAGCATGAAATGAGTGTTGGGGGACCCCCGACTTGAATTTTAAAATTTCACGTGTTGGGTGTTGGGGCAACGCCGAACAATGGAACCCTGTTGGGGTTTGGAACCCGGGTCCCCCCGATCGATGTTAATGTCCTGAATTTCTGCATGTCAAAAAAAAATAGCAAATGCAATGCCTGCCGAAGAAAAGCGATGATGGTGCAAACTATTTAAATTTATAACCCGGGCCCTCTTTCTCGCTTTTGTGCCCAAAATCATTTTGAAACTTTCCCCCAATGGCCCCCGGGATTTTTGAGATTTAATTTAAAAAAAAATTGAATTTTCCTTTTTTTTCCCCCCATGTTTGGTTTCTAATGCTGGCATGCAGGGTCAGGTTTCCCCCTTTTTAAATTTCCCACCAAAACCCCGCCTTTTTCGTGGTAGAGAGTGCCAAAAAGTTATCTTAAAAATGTCAAACCCGGCCCCCCCGTCCCTTGGCCATTGTGAGTGCGGTTAAAGTTGCGGTTGGGGGTGGGGACTCCCCCTGGGTTTTTTTTTCTTTCTTTTTTTTAAAACCTTAGTTTTTTAAAAACGTGTTGTGTTGGTGAGTGTGCCCCGGCGAGGGAGGGTCGGAGGGCTGCCCGCCCCTTCCCCTGTCCCCGTTCCCCGAGGAAATTGAGTTTGAAGGAGGTTTTGTTTCGGAGGAAAGTTATTGCCCCCCGTGGGAATAATCCCCTGGCCCAAAAAGTTTTGTAGTACCTGGAAAAAACCCTTTTTCTGTGGTTTTTTGTTCCTTTTCCCTTAGAAAAAAAATTGCCCCCCACCATGGATTTAAAACCCCCGGGCCAAAAAACATGAGTTTCGGACAGTATGCGGGAGATCCACGCGACTCCCATTCATGAAATCTGTCCCCACTTTCCCCGGGGATTTTCTTCCCCCCCACCAAATTTTAAGGGGTTTTCCCTCCATTTTCGGTGCTTATACCACTGGAAGCCTCCGGGAGGTGACAACAGAAAACAAAAACGTAAGGTGACCCAAGGATTTAGAAAAAGCCCTCGTAGTAGTTGGGTGATTGATAAAAAACTGGGAAACATCAACATTTTTGAAAAAAAAAAAAAAAAAAACATGGGCAGTTCGGAAAATCGGAAAAAGCAAAATTTTCAACTTCCCATTTTTTTACAGTTTTTAAATTTTTTTTCCCCTTTTGTCTTCCCAAAAGGAAAGGTGAGGTGGAATGTTGCAAAAAAAACAAAAACCCCTGCATGATAGGGCCGGGTAGGGGAGGGGTTTTTGCAAAAACCGAAAAAGGGTTTCCCGGGTTCCCCTAATTTATAAACCCTGTAAAACAAAATGTCCAAAAACCCGGGGAATAAATCGTGAATGTGCCCCCCGAAAAATGAAACCCAATGCCCCCAGATTGTTTTTGCCCAAAAAAGCAAATTTTTTTATAAGTTTTGATTTGTTTAAAGTCAAAAAGGGGGAGGAACCCCTATATTTCCAAAGGGCCCCCGGGGAAAAAAAGGGGCCCGGGCCCCTGGGAACCCCCGGGGAGAAGGGCTTCACGGCCTCCCGTGAAAACAACGTAGTTTTAACAAAGCAGCCTCGGCCGTTCCCCCGGAGATGCCTTTGTCTTGGGGCCCCCTGGTGAAACTCGACCCGATCCCTTTTTAGGGGTTCCAGCCCTTTCCCGGTCAAGCCCCACCCTCAGCTAGCAGAAGGCTGGACTGTGAAAAATGACCCACTCCCTGATTTACAGAAGATGAAACTGGGAAAGCAAAGAAAGGAATGGCAGAATTCTGGATGACGCCCCCCAAAAGAAAGCCATTTTGGGGAAATTTTTAATTTTTTTAAAGCCCCCATTTCTTTTCCCCAACCTTTTAGGAGCCCCGCTCCCGGGGAAATTGAAACCCCCTTTAAAAAGGGAAATGCTACCAGCTAGGTCCGCCCCCTTTTTCAAAAAGGGCCCCCCCCATTTTTTTTTTTTTCCCCGGGAACTGGTTTTAATCTCATCCTTTTGGAAAAGAAACCCCGGGCAGGGGTGGAAAAGAAACGCCCTTGTGCACACAAAAAATGGTGGTGAAAAAGGGGCTGCAGGTTTTTTCCCGGCTGCTTGCAGCAAAAATGTGCCCCGATTGCCAGAAAATCCCGCCAGGGGATTTTTTATTGAATCCCAGTCTTTTTCCCAGATTCCCGGGTTTCAGGGTCCACGGAAAAAAAGAAATGTTGAAAGAATGGTTTTTAAATGGGTGAAGAACGCGGCAAACTCAGAAGTTGCCCCAAAGTAACTCGGGGCTGTGCACAACAGAGGGGGCTGGGTAGAGCAACTTCCCCTCTGGATGTCGGTGAAGGAAAATCAAAATCCCACCCAGTGGGGTTGGGCCCTTTTTTCCGGAGGTCCCTAGAACCAGTCTTCGGTTTCCCGAATCTTTTCCTGGCCCCGGCGCCAAGGAAAGACGCATCCCAATTGAAAACCCTTTCCCCGTGCCCCAGAGGTTCCCTTTTTTAAAACCCAGCTGCCCTGAACCCTTTTTCTGCCCCCAAATGGGAGAAAGATAATTGAAACCGCAGAGCCCCCCAAAAAATCTCACAAATGTTCAAAAACGAGGTGGGCAGGGAAAATTTCCCCGCAAAAAAATTCGTTTTCATTCCCTCCTTGGTTTTTGTCGGGAAACTTTCACTCGAGTCGCACCCTAAGAAAAAGGGTCCAGATGCTCCCCCGGGTTTAAAAACGCAGTTTTCGAGCCCCCAGGTTCCCAAACCGGTTTCACCATGGGACCTCCCTCAGACAGTGATTTTGATCCAGCAAGGATGGAAAATTCTAAGCCCAAACCCCCAAAAACCGGGCTGGGCTGGACCCAAAATTCAAGAGATCTTTCCAATTAGACATGAGGCCCCTGGGGTTTTGGCGTTCTCAAATGAGAAGCCCCCCCTACAATTTTGGGAAATGGGGTGAAACAAGGTCGATCTTCTCACCCCTTTTTCGGGGATCTTTCCCGCCATTCTGCAAAAAAACACGTCTTTGGATTGCTATTAAAAAGGCATCTCCAGACCAGATGGAAACCTCTTCAAAACTTTTTCCAAAAAAGGGTAAGTCCCCGTAGTCGGGTTTAAATGCCCGGGGGGGAATTCCTCCCAGGAAAATGAATTGGAGGTCACCTTTAAACTGGTTGAAGACCAAAGGGGAGTGAAGACCCCGCCTTTTTGGGGGGGTTGCCAAGTTTTGGAAAAACCCCATCCGGTGAAAAAAACACCCGGTTATAGGGCCCGGTGTTAAAAATTTTACCCGAATTCCCGTTTCTCTGAAAAACCCCCCACTGCATGTCGTTTCCCGGATTTTATCAGCGTTCGACGCATCAGGGTGCCTTTCCCCTCTGCACCAAAAAGATCCTTTAAGGCCCTCTTAACCCCCCAACCCCAAAACAACCCCCCTTTGGAACTGGCAGTAGACCAGTCAACTCGGAGATAGTTTCGCAGAGGGTCCCCAAGTTTGAAGAGCAACTTGCTCAGCAGTCTGAGGCAGAGAGACTTAAGGGGAAAAGGCCCATGGCCGAGAGACTAGCGTCACCCTGTATCTTTTGAGGACTCGCTCCCGCCTGGCCCCCAGACCAGTCACACCCGACGCTGCAACGGGAAATCCCCAGCCAGTGCGCTGCTCCAGGGTCAACCTACCTGCTTGCAAGGCTAGTGGTGGTGTTCTGTCTTTCTGTCTTCTGTCTCTCCTTGTCTGTCTGTCTCTTCTGTATGTGTGTATTGTTTTTTCTCTTTTGCCTCTGTCTGTCTGCCTCTCCGTTTTTCTCCTCCCCCCCTTCCTCCCTCCCTCTCTCCTTTCTCTCCCCCCCTCCCTCCCTCCCTCTGTCCTCTCGTCTCCTGCTCCTGCTTCTGCTCCTTCTCCTCCCTTGCATGGTAAAATTTTCCAGTGTTAGCGCCCCTCTTGTTTCATAGTTTGGTTGTTACCGTCTCTTGTATGGAGTTTAATGCTTTCTTTCCATAGGCGTAAGGTCTCTAAAATGTTTTTTATGTCTTTGGGAATGAATTCTTCATTCACAGGTTTAAATGTCTTAACATTTTACAGTAATTTTGTATCTTCAAAGTCGCATAGATTTCTGAAAACTTATCTCGGAAAGTATGAGCAATCAGGGGGCTGATAAGACTTTTTTTCCTTCGTTTTCCGGCTCTGATCCGCTCCAAATGGGACCCAGTTGTGAGTGTACGGCTCCGTCAGACCTTACCTGGAAAAAAATCTAGATCCATCCAACGTTAAGGACTTCGAAATCTGTCTGGGTGACATCCTCACCACCCCTGGTTTAAAGTGTGTACGCTGAGGCAGAACAACCCGAAACCCTTTGGCTGAGCTTACCTTGGAACTGCTGTTGAATCTATTTTGTGAACCACAAAAACCCTGTTTCTGACTTTCGTTTTTGACCAAAGTTCCGGAAGAAATTCGGGGGGCACCGATTCTATTCCCCCCCTTGGGAAATTTTCCCATTCTTCCCATTTGAACAAGCAGATATAACCTTGAAGTAGTGTGTGATTCGTTCCAAGTTTCCTGATGACCCACCATGGACTTCCCCCGCTCTGGAGATCAGGTTTGATTTAGCTTGTACCGTAAAGAAACCCAGCTCCTTTGGGGTAAGCCTTTTTCGCCCCAATGTGTTCTAAATTTCCCCCTCAAACTTTTTTAAACGATGGTCAAAATTTTAGTGGGGACTGCCTATGCTGTGTTTGTCAAAAGGTCCTCAGAAATTCCCAGGGGCCCCCCTCCATCTACACTGCTAATTGACAAACTTTGGTTCCGGTTTTCCCGAAACGGTCTTAAATTCAAACTAAAGATTTCATCTTTTTTAGGACTCCCTTCTGTTGGAAAAGCCTTTGGGGGTGAAACCTCAAAAACCCAACTGTGAAAATTGTTTGAACTGTGCATTCTTTAAATCTGGATAAAACATGGTTTTGCTTGGAATTCCTGCCCCCCGGTGAACATTCTGGGCCCAATGTGTGGTTGTTACCTACCAAGGGTGCCCAAAAGATAGTTTTCTCCCACACGTCTAAACCCCAAACCAGCTTTTAACGTCGAAGATCGGATATGGAATGGACTTGAAAGGAGGATAACCAACCGTTCAAATCCGTCCAAACTGAAAGATTTTTTTACCTTGTTTAAGGCTAGTAAAGAAGATATTTCTTGTGCTTTTAACAGGCCACTCTTTTTAGACCCATTCTTATTTTTAAAAATTGAAGCTCCGTGGTTTGTTTTCCATAATTGCTTTGATGTGAAACAAACATTTTAAAAAGCAGGCTCCATGAAAACCTTGTAAGAGTTGTCCCACCGTTTGACTTTGAATTTCTGAAAAAATCATTTTCGTTTCATCTGAGAATTTAAGAAAGTTTTAAAACACGATCTTGTGTGTTGTGTGTGGTTGTGTGTGGTGGTGTGTGTGTGTTTTAATGTTTTTAAAAGGTTGTGGGGAATGGTTTTCTTTAAGGGGGACTTGTGTTGACTTCAAAGGGGTGAGAGGATATGGCCCCTTTTGGGGTTTCGGTGGGCTAAATCAACATTACCTTAACATACCTCCACGGACGCCAAAAAGAAAGAAACGGTTTGTGCTGCTTCCCCACAAAAGGCCCCACTCCTTTTCACTCATTTTTACTTTTAAAAGGTGAAAAACCCGGGGGTTTTTGCTTTCCCAATCAGTACCCCTGCATTGGGGAAAAATATTTTTCAGAGTTTTGGGAGTGATGATGCAAAATAAAAAATTTTTCAGCAAACCCCTTTAAAAAAACCTTTTCAAGGTTCCCACCTGATGGGTTGAATTTCTGAAAGAGATAAAATCTTTCATTTGATTAGTTTTTAGGAAGAAGGATTTTCAAACAAAATTTTTTCTAGTTTTTTTTGGGTATTACAATGGTTGTTGGCTGGTTTTTTGTTTGTTTGATTGGAAATTGACTTAAACGCGGGGACAGCCCGATATGGAAATTTTTGTGGTGTTGGCTATGAGCCACCTTCTGTTTTTCTTTGTTCCGTCTGTCTGTCTGTCTGTTGTTTCCTCTTTTTCTTTTTTCTCTCTCCTCTTCTCCTCCCTCTCTCTTTCTTCTCTGTTATTCTTCCTTAAAACTTTTTCCCTTAAGGTTAAGGTCTTATTCCCTGAAATTTAGTGTCTTCTTTTTTTCCAAGGGGTTCTTGTCATGCTTTACTTTGTATTGTCTTGTTTTCGAATGAAAAAAAATGGTTGCTCTCTTTTCCCTTTTGTCGCTTTCCGTGTATAAAGGAACAGACGGGGGACGGGATGAAGCCTTCAGGGGGGTTTCAAAAGGGTGTTTGATGTTAGAAGTATGACCTCGGAAATAGGAACTGGACGAATGTATTGAGATTCCCAAGGGGGAAAGCTGCGGGGAAAAAATCTTTGATTGTGTTCGAAAAAATCTCCTTGTGCGCGCTTATCTTTGAGGGGGAAAAATCGCAAAAAACCTGCGAGCATCTGGGGGAAAAATGGTAGGAAAATAAAAGATCAACGTGGATCTTTCAGTTGGGCCCAATCCCCCTGCCTGTCGGTCCTTTCTACCGGGGTTTGTGCCGGGAAAGCCTCCACGTCCCCAACCCTTTCCCATCCCCTCTTCCCCTTCCCCCACCAGCTCTCCCCCTTTCCCCCCCTCATCCCCTTCCATCCTTTACTGTCCCCCTCCCCCTCATCACCCTCCCCCTTTCCCCTCGTTCCCTTTTTGCCCCACCCCCCCCCCCCCACTTCCATTTCTCCCCGGACCTGAAAAATTGACAACCCCTTTTCTTGTCTACATAGTCGCATTTTAGACCTTTTTAAAAATTAATGATGCAATGGGCTTGTCAAAGGTGTTTGCTCCTAAGTATGCTTAATTAGTTCGGCCTAGAAAATGGAGATCAGACGAAAAGGGGGGGATTTTATTAAAAAAAAAAAAAAACCAAAAAAAAGCGGGGGGGGCACAAACCAAACCAAAACCCCCAACAAAAAACCCCCCCAAAAAACCCCCCAAAAAAGGGGCAAAATTTTTTAAAATTTTTGGGGCGGTAAGACAGAAAATTTTTTCAAGGAAAAAACCCGGCTTTTTTAAAGAGCAATGCGCGGGGAGGCCCGTTTCCCCTTAAAAGACCTGCTTTTTTGGGGGGGGTTTAGGTTTAAAACCCGGTGTAGGAAAACCCCCCGGGAAGCGGCCTAAAAAGGATTTTTTCCGGGGTTTTTTTAAAAGGAAAATTTTTTTTGAAAAAATTTGTGGGGGCCTTGTGGGGGTTTAACCATTTCCTTTTTTTGGGCTTTACGGTTTCCCCGGGGAATACTTCCCCCCAACCACCCAGGGAAATTTTTAAAATTTTAAACTTTTTTAAAAATAAGAAAACTTTTTTTGCTTGGCCCCCTCTGGGGCAAGGATGGGGCGACAACTTGAAATGCCCAAGAAAGGTTGAGCGGGGCCCCCTTTCCCTATGAAAAAAAATTGGGCCGTCAAAGTGGGGCAGGGGGGTTACGGAAAAAACTTCGTGTAAAAGAAAGAATTTTCCCCGTACCCCGGGGCCCAGAAAAAAAAAATTTCCGGGGTTTTGAAGGGACCTTTTAACCCATTTTTTTTTAAAAAAAATTTTTTTTTTCCCCCTGTAGTCCCTTGATGAAACTTGTTCCAAACCCAAAAAATTTTTTTTATTGCTAAAATTCCCTTATCGGCAAAAACCTTTAAAGAAATTAAAAAAATTTGGGTTTTGGGGGGCCCGCTTTCGAGGTTTTGGGAAAAACCCTTTTTTACCAAAAAAAACCCGTTTTTTTTTTTTTTTTTGGGGGGGGGGGGGTGTTGTTTTGTGGTGTGTTTTTTCTTTCAAAACCCATTTTAGTTTTTCCTTCAACAGGGGCCCACCCCTGATAGGGCCCTTTCGGGGGTTGGCGGGGGTATTGGAGAACAATTTTTCTCCCCGCCCAAATGAATTTTGCCGGGTTTAACCCCAACTTCGAAGGAAAAAAAGGGGTTTGAGATAAATATAATTTTCACAGCAGGGAAATAAAATGGTTATTCTTTATACTCCTTTGCTTTTATTTCCCTTGGGATTAAATTTCCCCCCCGTGGTGACCCCCCGGCTTTCCCTTTGGGGGTCGGCTGGGCTTTTTAACCCAAACATTATTTTACCTTATTGCATTTATTTGACCATGAGCCCGGCCAAAAATGTTCCTCGGCATTTAGGAAATTAAGGGTGTTTTGGGGTTGTTGAATAATTTTTCCTTTGGGTTGTTCAAGTCTTGGCGAACTCGGGCCCCATCACCAGAGGGGAATTCCCCCAATTGTAGCAAAAGGGGGGAGAGTTACTGGGAAACTGCCCGGGGGAAAAGTAACGATTTACTTGGGACCCCCCTGCCCTTATGGAGGGAATGCCCCCCAAAACGACCACGGGCTTTTCCCCCGGGCCGGTCCAAAAACCTGGGGAAGGGATCGGGGCAGGTGACGCAGGGTTTGGGGGACCGTCGGCCCTGCAGGCGGGGTACAGTGCCCTTTTCAGTCGTTCTTCCCCTGAGGAATGAATGGAAGGCTTTCGGCCTTTTATGGATTTGCACCTTGTAAATAGAGTGTATTAAAAACTTGAAGCATCATTCTGATTTTGGAGGAGTCCCCAGCTTTTTTAACATGGGTTGCGGGGGAATCAAATTTTTGTTTTGAATTGGGGTTATGCATTAACCCCCTTTTGGAAAACCAAGTCCTTTGTACGTATTTTACGTGGTTTGTTGTGTATATTGGTGATTAGTGATTCCATTGAGGGAATAAAAAAATAAGGTTGTTTTGTCCAAAACCGTGTGTTTGTGTGTGGGCCAGTGTTTCCCCCTTTGGGGGGTTACCAGTTAACCCCGGGTTCCCCCTCTTTCCCTTTGAGAATGGTTTAAG
>JAMYXO010006456.1:0-13596 GCA_033310375.1 Conus canariensis | reverse complement strand
TGAGGTAGATTGATACAGATCTCATGCAGTACCCATTCTGGATAACGCCCGTCGCCTCGCGTACATTGTTTTTGTACAAATCATCCTTCTGCTCTCGCTGTCCCTGTCTCTTTCTCTGTCTGTCTGTCTGTTTGTCTCTTTGTCTCTGTCTCCATCTCTGTCTGTCTGTCTGACTCTGCCTGTTTTGTCCGTCTATCTCTGTCTGACTTTCTGTCGGTCTACTGTCTGGATCTGGTCAAGGAGGAACAAAAGTGAACTTCATAAGGCTTAATTTCCCTACAAATATCAGGTGTCCCTGTGGCTCAGTGGTTAAAGCGCGAGTCATTAAGTGGAAAATGAGCATGTCCAGAGGGTCATGGGTTCGAATCCCAGCCATGGCTCGTCCCAAGATGGAAAAAAAAAGGGGCAGCAGAGGGACATCCGGAGTCATGAACCGGGTGTGGCCCAACCCCCCTAGAGTGTCAGGAGATAAGGGCCGAAACACTTGCTTGAAGGGGGCTTCTCTTCTGAGGACTCTCTGCTGCCACGCTCTCCACGAGTTTCTTTCTACTGATGCATGGGTAAACCATTGACTTCCGGGAATAGGCCGGAGGACGTCCGGGAAAGACCGGAGGACACTGGGAAAGACCAGAACCAAGGGCTCTGTGGGCTGGCTCCCCACTTTGCCTTAAACATGTGGCTACTAAAAATAAAAGGAAAAGATGCTCCCAGGATTCACCGAAAGGGGGAGAATGATGAATCCATCGGTGCTCAACCAATCATGACTGCAAATCCCAAACGGACTATGAACATGGACCAAATGGAATATCCATGTGTCTGTGGAAAGCGTTTCGCTACCACCCGTGGCATGAAGATCCACAGAACAAAGATGGGATGTGTGAAGACTCATCTGAATGAGCAGCAGCGCACTGCATCAGCAGATAAGACGTCGGAAGACCAAGGCCAGGATTTAAACCACAGTGCCAAGGACATCCACGCTGTTGGTTCGGATGAGGAATTTGCACAGGCCCTCGATGCCAGGCGCCTGAAACTCAACCTGCCACGAGCAAACGAAACTGAAGATTGGGAGAAACTGGATGCAAAAATCGTCCAAAGACTCGATGCACTGATAGGGAAAAGCACCCTAGAACAAAAAACTAGCCACATATGGGGACATTGTGTATGCCACATGTAGAGACGCCTATGGAGCAAAACTACCCAAAGAGAAAACACCTCCAAAGAAATCCAGACGCCAAGAAAAGATGGACAAGATCAGGGTCCAAAAGAAAAACCTCAAGATGCAAATGAAGACCGCACTGCCAGCTGAAAAACAAGGCTTGGAAAAACTGTGGAAAGACCTGAAAGAAAAACACAGCGCCCTCAGCAAAGCGGAATCTGCGAGGAAGAGGAAGAGCAAAAAGAAGAAGACACAAGAGCGCTTCTTCAGAGACCCCTTCCAGTTTGCCAGAACACTGTTTGAGCAGCCAAAATCTGGGACCCTAAGTGTGGACAAAGGAGTTCTTGAGCAGCATCTGAGGAAAACATACTCTGACCCACAGAGCAAAGCACCACTCGACATTCAAGGTCTGGTGTGGCCAACCAACCCTGAGGAACAGTTCAATGGCAAGCCTCCAACGTTGGCGGAAATCAAGAAGGTGGTCGACAAAGCCAGAGCCAAATCATCACCAGGGCCAAACGGAATACCTTACCAGCTTTACAAGAAATGTCCCAAGGTGCTGGAGTGGCTCCACAGGCTGCTGCGATCGGCTTGGAGAAACCAGAAGATCAGCGGCCAGTGGATGACGGCAGATGGTGTGTACATCCCCAAAGAGCAAAACTCAAGTGACATTAGCCAGTTCAGGCCAATATCACTACTGAACGTCGAAGGGAAAATCTTCTTCTCTGTCATGGCAGCAAGGCTGACCAAGTACCTGATGGAAAACAAGTACTTGGATGTGTCAGTCCAGAAAGGTGGCATCCCAGGCGTGGCGGGCTGTGTAGAACACGCCACAATGATCTGGGACGCAATCCAAAAAGCAAAAACAGAAAAGAGAGACCTGGACGTAGTGTGGCTTGATCTGGCAAACGCATATGGATCTGTGCCCCATGAGATGATACAGTTGGCTCTTGAGATGTACCATGTGCCAAAGAACATCCGCGACATGCTCAAGAAGTACTTCAATGGCTTCTCAATGCGGTTCTCTACCAAGGAGTACACAACAGACTGGATCAACTTGGAAGTGGGTATTGCAATGGGCTGTGCAATTTCCCCAATACTGTTCGTGCTGGCAATGGAACTCATCTTGAAAGCAGCAACAAACAACGCGAGACAAACAGACCTTGGCGATGGATACAAGATGCCTCCTCTCAAGGCCTTCATGGATGACACTACAGTGATTTCATCCAGAGAAGACGAGACACGTCATGTGCTGGAGAGGCTGGACGACATAGTTGCCTCATCCAGAATGAAGTTCAAGCCAAAGAAATCACGGAGTCTCTCACTGAGGAAAGGAAAAGTGGCCGGATCTGTGGTCTTCAGTGTTGCCAACCAGGCCATTCCAACAGTCACAGAAGAACCAGTCAAGAGCCTTGGAAGATGGTATGATGATACGCTGAAAGACACACAAAGAGCAAAAGAAACCAAGCAGATGGCGGAGGAAGGCTTGGAGACCATTGACCAGTGTGGGCTCCCTGGCAAATACAAGGTCTGGTGTCTGCAGTTCATGCTGATACCAAAGCTGCTATGGCCTCTGATGATATACGACATCTGCACCAGCATAGTGGAGGCAATGGAAGCCAAAATCAACAAGTTCACAAGGAAATGGCTTGGTGTCCCACCCTGTCTGACTGACATAGCGCTGTACTGTCGCCAAGCAAAGCTGAAACTACCCCTGAAATCCATCCTGGAGGAATACAAAGCAGGGAAGATCAGACTTCAAAGCATGCTGGAGGACTCAGGAGACAAGGTGGTAGAAGCAATTAAGCCCCAGCTGAAGACAGGCAGAAAATGGAAAGTTCAAGAGGCGATGGATTCTGCAAAAGAAAGTCTCAAGATCAGAGAAATAACAGGACACACACAGACCAACAGACAGGGACTGGGGGTGACCAAAACTGAATGGTGGTCAAAGGCCAAAGGAAAAGCCAAAAGAGACATGATGATTCAGGAGATGAGAAAAGAAGAAGACCAAAAAAGACTCCAAAAAGCAGTCCAGCAGAGCCAGCAAGGGCAATGGACAACGTGGGAGAATGCACTCCAAAGAAGTCTCACTTGGAATGACATTTGGCACATGGCCCCTCTCAGGATCAGCTTCATTCTCAGATCTGCATATGACCTTCTGCCCTCAAATGCAAACCTGGTGAAGTGGGGGAAAACAGACGATCCTGCATGCCCCCTCTGCCATGAAAAACAAACAGTGGAGCATGTCCTAAGCTCATGTAAAGTAGCCCTGGCTCAAGGAAGGTACACATGGAGGCACAACCAAGTGCTCAAAGAAATTGTACAAGTAGTCTGGGCTAGTACCAACACCACAAAAGGAAAATCAGGACTCCAAAAGCACCCGCAACATTCTTCACGGCAGGAGGCAGCAAATCATGGCCAAGAACAACAGTGCCACTCGAAACATGCAGGCAGAGTCTGCTGGACGGGGCAGATGACTGGGAGTGCACTGCAGACCTCCCAGAATGGAAGAGTCACCCAGAGATCATCAGCAAGAGTGGCATGAGACCAGACATAGTAGTCCACTCTAAGTCAACCAAGCAGCTGATCATGATCGAGCTCACGGTGCCATATGAGAACAGAATGGAGGCAGCTCAAATCTACAAGACTGAAAAGTATGCTGATCTGGCAAACAGCCTGAGGAGAGAAGGCTATCAGGTCAAAGTCCTCACTGCAGAAATTGGAGCTAGGGGGTTTGTAGGAACGTCTGCATACAGCCTCATGAAACAGCTCTCAGTTGCAGGGAAGGAAAAAACCAGAGCCCTGAAAGCAATGGCAGAAGCGGCAGAGAGGTGTTCAAGCTGGATCTGGTCAAGGAGGAACAAAAGTGAACTTCATAAGGCTTAATTTCCCTACAAATATCAGGTGTCCCTGTGGCTCAGTGGTTAAAGCGCGAGTCATTAAGTGGAAAATGAGCATGTCCAGAGGGTCATGGGTTCGAATCCCAGCCATGGCTCGTCCCAAGATGGAAAAAAAAAGGGGCAGCAGAGGGACATCCGGAGTCATGAACCGGGTGTGGCCCAACCCCCCTAGAGTGTCAGGAGATAAGGGCCGAAACACTTGCTTGAAGGGGGCTTCTCTTCTGAGGACTCTCTGCTGCCACGCTCTCCACGAGTTTCTTTCTACTGTCTGTCTGTCTCCGTCTCTGTCTCTCTGGCTCTGTCTCTCTGTCTCCGTCTCTGTCTCTCTGGCTCTGTCTCTCTGTCTCCGTCTGTCTCTCTCTGTCTCTGTCTGTCTCTCTCCCTCTCTCTGTGCATGTGTGTGTGTGTGGTGTGTGTGTGTGTGTGTGTGTGTGTGTGTGTGTGTGTGTGTGTGTGGTGTGTGTGTGTGTGTGTGTGTGTGTGTGTGTGTGTGTGTGTGTGTGTGTGTGTGGTGAACAACGCTTCACAAAGCCAACGACGTCGATGATACAGTTGTTGCCCGCGTGTGTATTTTTTACTTCCTAGGTGTCCTGCATGTTTGAATAGTACATGGGATGAATTGGCGGTACATTATCTTTACGATGGTATATTATCTTTACGATGGTATATTATCTTTACGATGGTATATTATCTTTACGATGGTATATTCAAATGAAAACAATTGGTTCGGTGGTTCCAAAGTCAGTGACATCCTTGTCAGTGTAGCACCCCACAGTATCTCTATAGCCCAGCTGGATTTTCAGCTGCTTGCGGTTTGGGGACAGCTGGTCATGAAAGGGTTAAGCAGCAAATAATGACTGTTGTGGAGCTGGCAACGAAAGGGTTAAGCAGCAAATAATGACTATTGTAGAGAAGGCAATGAAAGAGTTAAGCAGCAAATATTGAATGTTGTGGAGCTGACAACGAAAGGGTTAAGCAGCAAATAATGACTGTTGTGGAGCTGGCAACGAAAGGGTTAAGCAGCAAATAATGACTATTGTAGAGATGGCAATGAAAGGATTAAGCAGCAAATAATGACTGTTGTGGAGCTGACAATGAAAGGGTTAAGCAGCAAATAATGACTTGTGGAGCTGGCAACGAAAGGGTTAAGCAGCAAATAATGACTATTGTAGAGATGGCAATGAAAGGGTTAAGCAGCCAATAATGACTGTTGTGGAGCTGACAATGAAAGAGTTAAGCAGCAAATAATGACTGTTGTGGAGCTGGCAACGAAAGGGTTAGGCAGCAAATAATGACTATTGTGGAGCTGGCAACGAAAGGGTTAAGCAACCAATATTGACAATTGTAGAGCTAACAACGAAAGGGTTAAGCAGCAAATAATGGCTATTGTGGAGCTGCTGACAACGAAAGGGTTAAGCATCAAATGATGACTGTTGTGGGCGGATGGGAGGGATGATGGATGGACGGACGGTTTAGAGACATCAAAGTGACTGGCGAGGAGACTATAAACATAGTCCAAATTCCACGACCGCCTTCCGTCCATTGAAGTCACCGCCTGTTGCAATCCATTTAGTCCAGCCTCTCTCGTGCTGTCTTCTATGGGTGTTGCCTTGTTGTGTTGGGGCGATGGGGAAGGGGTAAAAGGGGGCAAGGGGGGCGGGGGTATGGGGGAGGGGTGGGGGGTAGGGGGGGGAGGGGTGGCGGGAGATGACTCAGTTGCGTGTAGTCCATGTAGCATTTTTTTCTCTCTCCTTTTTTTTTTTTTAAAGTGTTATACATACATTTCTTCACTGGCCTGGAAAAGGGCAAACACTTTTTTCTCTTATCTTTTATATCCCCACCTCCATCCTTCCCCCTAAAAGCTGGACAGTTGCCCATGTGTGTCTGAGGTTTTTTGGTTGCTCCTGTGTCTTCGGGTTGATTCCTGCTAGGATGTGCTCTTCGTTGACTCGTGTTCGATCATCTGAGCTCCTCTTTCGCACGTGTGCTTCTTCAGTAGTTTTAATTTTTCTTCACCTTTTCACTGGTAGTGTCTTAAAAAAACAAACAAACCCAGCTTGTAATTCAACGTATTTCGAAACGGAAGAAATTCATTAATCATTCCAACACCATCACCACCCAACCCACCACCAACTACCACCACACCTTTCTCCACTCCTCACCCTGACCCCTTCCCCTGTTAATCCCAGCCCCTTCCCGTGCCGCAGACCCCAACGCTCAAAATTATTTGCTACGACAGAAACATGTTTATGCTCCTGATTTTCTTCTTCTTCTGCGTACGCAGGCTGATACTCCTGCGGACACTCCCTGTATAGGCAGGCAGGTATTAATCCCATCTGCCCAACAAAGGGAGTGGAGTTTTGTGTGTATGACCGTTTTTCATCCCGCCATTAAGGCAGCCATACTCCATCTTCGGGGAAGGTGCATGCTATGTGTAACGTGTCATCCATACCAACGGCCAGACTGGCCTTCTCTTCCGAAAGTTGGTGATGGGATTTGACGTGTGTGCAAGATGTTATGCGTGCGTTCACACACGGAACCTCGGTTTATAGTCTCATTCGAAAGATTGTATGGGAAATGGAGTCAGAACCAATGTTACCTCCGAGGGAAAAATCCCCCCTGTACCGAAACGGCCCTGCGGAGATTCGAACCCGCAACCCTTGGATTACGAGTCCGGCGCTCTACCAGCGGAGCTATTGCAGCCCCCTGCTTCTGAATTTGATGCGGAATTATTACTCTTTTGATCTTTCAAAGGTCTTTTTTTTTCTTGCCTGATAAATGAATGTCGTTTTGAGTAGTAGTTGTTGAGCGGAGAGGGAGAGCGTGTGTGGTGTGGTGTGTGTGTGTGTGGGGGGGGGGGGGGGGGGGGGGGGGGGGGGAATAAGGGAGGGGGTATTGTTCACCTGTGCTTATATTTCACACTAAAAGCTGGTATGCCTTTTTCTGCACATGCACAGTTGTTTACTTCAACCTTCCAAAATTAAGGGGGTAATGCAAGCTGACATTATGCGAACCGACGCCCCCTGAACCTTTTTAGTGCTTACGCTTTATGCCACGCACGGAAGCCGCGTGGTGGATGTTATGCAACTTGACACAGACCTGAGGGTTCTGCCTGAAAGTTCCATAAATACAGACTTTGCCCAGCTGTGTTGATCACTGGAATAGAACGATAGCGGTTACTTTCTCTTTTCTCTATTAAGAAAAGTCTTTATAGTCGAATCTGAATGCACCGAATTTGGTTGCGTAAATAGCGCGTTGTACCGAGGCAATCATTTACTTTCTCCGACCGAAGCTTTCGTGCGTGTCACTAACTTCGGTTATAACGAAAGCCGCTTATATCAGTCTGGTTCCAACACTCGTTTTCGGTATAAGCGGCATTAGCTGTTTTGGACACAGCCCAGACTTCATTTCTTTCTTTCTCACATTTTCCCCCTTGCGCCGAAGGTTCTGTTGTTCGAAAATGCATGTTACATCAATGTTTTCACAATTCCAAGAAGAAAACATTCATTTTAACAATTCAATTTGAATGCGGAATGTATTAAGCATTAATAACAATAATTTTCTAGCATGGTACTACAAGGATTGTACACAGTGTTATAAGGGGGAAAAATGGTGAAATAAAGGAAGAAAGAATTAAAAAAAAAAAAAAAAAATCTCCCCCCTTACCCTTTTCTCTCTACAACCCAGATTCCTGGTTATAGACATTTTAAACGTGTAGTCAATGATTTAAAATGACAAAGAAATTCTCTGGGCTTTCACTTTAGTTGAAGGCAGCAAGATTTAGACACGCTTCCAAATTGCAGATGTACTTGGTTATTCTCATTATCTTAAAACACAAGAAAAATGTGTTTTTGTTGGAAGCCTTAAACACAACTGCGGCACTGAAACAGAGAGAGAGAGAGAGAGAGAGAGAGAGAGAGAGAGAGAGAGAGAGAGAGAGAGAGAGAGTATTCGTCATTTTTTCTGGAGGATTCAACAACTGGAATGGAAATACTGTCTTCCTTTAACAACATGTCGACTAACCAAGAAAGAAACATTCATTAACTGAAAGCTTGTCAGAATGCTAGTAAACGAGCCAGGAATATTTTGTTTTTTAATTAAACACTCATTTTAAACGAGAAAAGGTCAGGAGCATAGAAAATCACACACACCGTTACTTTCAGAGGCATTGGTTTATACCTGCAATGGGTTCCATCACATTAAAAAAAAATATCCAGAACTGGCCATAAAAAATATCCAGAACTGGCCATAAAAAATATCCAGAACTGGCCATAAAAAATATCCAGAACTGGCCAGCTGATGGGACAGCGAAACGAAGACACAGAGAAAGACTGCGTCATCTGAGGTCGTAAGATAGATATATCATCATCAGCACACACACACACACACACACACACACACACACACACACACACACACACACACACACACACACACACGCACGCACACACACGCACGCACGCACGCACACACACACACATACACACACACCACACACACACACACACACACACACACACACACACACACACGTACAACGCACGCACGCACGCACGCACACACAGACACAGACACACCTGATAATCAGGCCATCGGGTACATTTGGAAGAACGCATACTGAAACTGTGCATTTGTTCAACAAGGAAAGGTAACAGCCTATCACGGAAGAAGCCAACAAACTCTTCTTCGCTCAGCAGTCTCTATTCATCGCTCATCTGATGTCCAGAACTCATTCATGGCGCACCAGCTTCGTCCAAACAGTTCACGTGAGCGCCAGACAAACCTGATACCCTGCGGACCCTGCTTCCTGCTGCCTCGTCTTCCGAGCTCTGACAATGGCATCACTTCCGTCATCACTCTCTTCACCCAGTTGCCCCATGGTCAGCCGCACCCAGGCCGCTCGGTTGCAACCTCAACATGGGTAGCTAACGCAGAGCTGTTGCCATCAAGCAGTCAACAGGCTACCTGCTGGAGGAGACACTGCCGTAATGGCGATCACTTCGATAATGTTCGACGGCGCCTGTTCCCGAACTAACAAACACAGCACTATATTGCTACCTGAAGTTAGACCTAGTCTCCCAACAAAAGAAAATGCGCTACTCACTCGTAGCTTTCGACAGCCATCCGGCCATCTTCCTCGGCGATGCTGTTGCTGACTGCGTGAACTCGATTCAGAACACAGTACTGTTTTCTTAGCCCCCTACTGACGAACACGATTCTTGCTTGGTCGCGGAACGACGTGAGTGAGGTCCTTTAGATATTGTCTTTTTTTTTTTTTCGAATGAAACTTGAAAACGTCGAAGAACCTGGCGCAGAATTCGCTGGAGATTCACGGCCAGATTGTCAGAAATAGTGCGGCATTATGGATGGCGGCAGGTACACACATCCACTTTTCCTTCGACGGCAGCGTGATCGCAATGACCTGAAATTCCACTGGGGCTCCAACACACAACAACTCGTCAATCTGCAATCATTCTTCACCAGTTAGAGGTCCATGACCGTCCCTGAGTCAGAAACATCCGCCCGGGGGGTATTGTAAGAACCACGGCAGCAACCGGTGATGGATGTGCTTGTTGCAACACTCACAGCCCGGGCACATCCTGTGCACACGATGGGTGCAGTGATTGATTCTATCACCAAGCGAAAGAGCTTTGCCAGGTGTCGGGATGGCCATTCTTTGAAAACAACATTTAAACAGGGAAGAAGTGGAAAATAAGAAATTCTCCAAGCGTCGGCCAGGCCCGAGAGATACAGACACCTGCAGTGTTCGCCAGTAAACACTCTCATGGATACGTTCATTGAGGGGATGAACTTCGATCTTGTGACTCGAGTCTCTCCATTTAACCCCCCAGCATAATTAACTCTTAAGTAAGAGCCGCCCGCCCCTTCCCCGCCCACCAAAAACAACAATGGTAATAATAATAATAACGACACAACAACAACAACAACAACAACAAAGATATGGCTCTTATGATAATCGAATTCAGCATGTCACAGCCCTTGTTCCTCGACTCTGGGATCTGTTTCTTAATGCTTACTGATATTTATGATTCTCTTTTGTAACTTTTGCAATAATTCAATTAGTTTATCCATTTGATTCTACACAGGAAAAAAAAACAGCATGAAAAATTTATTCTAAGTTTGTGTCATACCAGCAGAAAATATGGAAAAGATCTCTCTCTCTCTCTCTCTCTCTTCTGTCTGTCTGTCTGTCTGTCTGTCTGTCTGTCTGTCTGTCTGTCTCTCTCTCTCTCTCTCTCTCTCTCTCTCTCTCTCTCTCTCTCTCTGTGCCTGTCTGTCTATCTACATATCTATCTATATCTGTGTCTGTCTGTCTCTCTATCTTTGTCTCTGTCACTCTGTCTTTGTCTCTTTCTCTCTCTTTCCCTACCCCTTCTCTGTTTCCCTCCCACTCCGTCTGTCTGTCTGTCTGTCTGTCTGTCTGTCTCTCCCTCTCTTCCCATCTATACATCTATCAATTTCTATTCCCGCTGGTTAAGCAACTTTCCCACACAAAAACAAAACAACACAAAGCAAAAAAGTGAGAACAGCCCAGTTTTGCCTACTCATATACGTAAAACTTTAACCACGGCCTCGGCGCTGGAATGTTCTGCTGTATTACCTGAAGAACAGGGAAAGGACCACCCGCCCGACAACAACATCGGCAAGGACAGGACTAGGAATCAACACGAGAAATATCATTTCATGAAGATCAACACATTTACCACCATTTGAGTCACAGTCGGCGGAGACTTGAACAAAGAGGTCAAGTCATAGGTATATATAAAGGCAATGTGGATAACCCCTGTCGTCGACCACTGCCGGGAGGTGGCATCACCAGCGGAAGGCGCCTAGGTGGCAGGCTGCCGTAGGGCGGCACAGTCCACCTTCCACACAATATCAGTGACGACAGGTCCAGCCTGTGTCGCCGGGGGACGGCTCTTGCGGCTGTGAGGTAGTTCGTCGACGAGGCGCTGCCATTCTGCGACTTCACCAGTGGCCTGCACGACCTGCTGCCGTACTTATATGTCGTCGGTAAATTTACTTCTACAGCGAGATTAACTCCTGGGTACAAACCCTGTGGGTTCAGCGCATTCTACTTCCGTACCTATATCCTCTGGGTTTTGTCTCGGTTTCTATCTACGAAGAATCTAGAAAGTAAAGGGTGGAGGTCAGATAAAAAAGAGGGATTCCCTCCTTCTGCGCATGTCTTGAATAACCGCCAACCTTCTGCGCATGTTCGTCGCCATCAATGTTGTTGACAACATGGCTGCTAAACAGCGTGCCGTCTGCTTCACTGTAGCTGCCATTTTCACTTCCACAGGCAAGCAACGCAACAAGGCCAGTGCCACTCTCCTAACAATTCTTGACGTTGTTTGCTGAGACATGCCGATTGTTTCACCAACAACATCTTGAAATGTGCCAGTAGCAAAAAAGCGCAGTGCCAGACACACTTGTAGAGCAGGGGGCAGAGTTCCGTGTCTCAGTCTGTGCAAATCAGATTCAGTGTCTTCTCGGAGAGTGTCTATCAGCTGGAAGATGTTGTGACGACGAAATCTTACTTAACTTTGCGTGAAGTTCGTCATCATTGAACTGTCCAATGGATTCGTTCTGTCCCGTAAAATACGGTTTCTCCGCAATAGTTGCCTTCGTCGGTGAAAAACCACAAAGTTGGCAGCCATCTTTGTTTTGATCTAACCCAGGGCGAACTCATGCCTTATCCTCGTTGTAGGTTACCCACCCCTCACCCACTGCAAACCGCAAGGTTAAAGGTTACTCTCGACATATGGAACCGCAAGTAACGGACCTTCGAGCTTACAACGAGGTATGCAGGTCACTTCCCCGTTACTGACGACATGTAAGTACGGCCCCTGCAGGGCCCTCCCCTTTGGGGAAGGGAGTGGGTGGGAGGGTCCCTCACGAGAGCGGAGTAGATTTGGATCTTTGCAGCGGCTTGGCGACTGCTGTTCTGTACGTTTCCCTGAGTCGGCCTCACGCGGCAGAGGACCGTCGCCACTCCGCATGGGAAGACAGCCGCACGGTAGTCCTGAAGACGGCCTTGGAGGGAGGGCAACAAGACAAAACACCATCATCACCTAGACATCCGTTGTGGAAGGCAGACAACGTTTGAAGAAAACACTGACCGCATACAACATGAACATCTTGACCCAGGCTCCTGTCTGAGGGAATCGACTACCATAAGTGTTTTCTTCCCAGCGTAGATACAGACCTCGCCCTAGCCTTCCAGCTTCCAAGTCCGGCAAAAAACCGACTATTACGTGCTTCAGCTTGCTGCAGCACACAGTTTGTCCCTGGAAGCCCTGCTTTGAGGGAGTTAAACTCAAACCATCTGCGAAAGACAAGGGACACAGACCGAGACCTCATCACAAGGATAGGCAAGGCACGAGCAGCCTCTGTGATGCAGAACTATCTGAACGTTGAGCTCTACAGAGACATCAGCACGGGCACCCAACTCTGCGTCTTCAGTTCACACGTAAAAATCAGCCTCGCTGTACGGCTCTGAGACGTGGACCAAAGCGATTCAGCAGAAGACAGACATTCATTAATACCGGCCTGAGGCGCCTGATTAACATCAGGTAGCCAGGCAAACTCCAGCAATGGGGAACTGAGCGACAAAGTACAGGACAAGAGACAATCACCAATCAGGGGCAGGACAGGACACACCCTTAAGGAACCCATCGTCCAACACCACCTGTCTGACTCCGTCTGACCTGGAACCCGCAGAGGAGGAGGGGGGGGGGGAGGGGGGGGGGGAGGGGGGGACCCGGTAACAGGCAGAGAAGACACAGCGTCAGAGTCCAAGTCCAAAATGGTGTAATGTCCGGCCTTTGGCCCATCACATGGGAGCAGTAGCACAACAGAAATCATTTAGACTGAATAGACTGCATCCTTATGTTTAACACTTTGTAAACAAAATTAGATAACCATAAAACATTACCTTCGTTTTTACTGGACACGAGTAGGCAGAATTCAAACATACATAGCTGAAGGAAGGACTTGGGCTGAACTTGACGTCCGGAGAAGACATAGTGTGAGGCAGAGTTGAGGACCAAGGGAACCAGGTGGACAGAGGCACAGAGCACAGCCCGGAGTGGAGTCCGCTGGAGAAAAAAAAAAGAACTGAATGTTATTGATGACTTGGGCTGGCTTGCTTATGGGCCGACAGTCTGAGGAAGTGAGGACCCACAGAACGAGAACTCTTTCAAGCACGGCTGCTCCGCTGTTCTTTGCGCGCTTGGTGTGTGTGTGTGTGTGTGTGTGTGTGTGTGTGTGTGTGGTGTGTGTGTGTGGTGTGTGTGTGTGTGTGTGTGTGTGTGTGTGTGTGTGTGTTTGAGTGCGTCCGTGCGTGCACATATGTGCTTCATGCATATACACCGTATGTAATATGTATGTGTGTGTATGCCGTGCGCGCACGCGCGCGCCGCGCTCCTGCTTGTGTGTGTGTGTGTGTGGGGGGGGGGTGGAGAGAGAGAGGAGGAGAGAGAGAGAGAGAGAGAGAGAGAGAGAGAGAGAAGAGAG
>JAMYXO010006455.1:10000-13597 GCA_033310375.1 Conus canariensis | reverse complement strand
GGCACAACGAATTTGTGTGTGTGTGGGTGTGGTGGTGTGTGTGTGGGGGGTGTGTGTGTGGTGTGTGAGTGGTGTTGTGTGTGTGTGGTGTGTGGGTGGGGGTTTTTGGTGTGGTTTGGTGGTGTGTGGTGTGTGTGTGGTGTGTGGGTGTGTGGGGTGGGTGTGCGCGCGCGCGCGTGAGTGCATGAGGGTTTTAGTGTTGTTGCGGGGGGGGGGGGGGGGGGGGGGGGGGGGCTGGAAACCCCAAATACTTTTTAGTAAACAAAGAACATTGGTTAATCGCCAAAAGATTTGAATGAAAAGGGTGGGGTGGAGTGTGGGGGGTGTGTGTGTGTCAAAATACACAAACGATCTGCATATTTTTTGGGACATTACCTGTCTCAAAGTTTCTATGACAATTCCCGCCACCACCTCTGTTGTGTGTGTGTGTGTTGTGTGTGGTGGTTGTGTGTGTGGTGTTTTTTATTTGTGGTGTGTTTGTGTTTTGTGTGGGGTTTTGGGTGTGGTGGTGTGTGTGTGTGTGGCGCGCGCGCGCGTGGTGCATGGGGGGTTTGATGTTTTGCGGGGGGAGGGGAAGGGGAGTGGGGGCGGAACACCAGAACTTACTCTTTTTTATAAACAAAGAACATTGGGTTAATCGAAAAAAATTTTAAGATAAAAGGGGGGTTTGGGGGGTTTGGGTGGGTGTTGGTGTGGTGTGTGTGTGGGGTGTGAAGAGAGAGAGAGATGCCGACATTGAACTTCTGTTCCGGGGGTATCCCCAAAGTGATCAAGGGGAGCCACAGACCCTTCCCCCCAGGCATCGATTCAGTCAAAAAAAGAAAAAAACAAACAAACAAAAAGGCTATCACATCAAGTTTGATCTCCGAAGGGGAGCGGAAACACAGGGCCGACGAAATGCCTGAGAGGAAGTGGGTGTTGGCACCTACCACGACCTAACGCAACCCACGCATGCAACGGGGCACGCAAAATACACAACCACGTACAACATACACCGCGCGGGGCGCACACACACATACTCAAATTAACACCCCGGCGCTCCGTACCGCGTACCAAACACACACGCGCGAAAAACCCCCCACACCACACAACACACCACACACACCCACACAACCACAGCCGCGCCCCCAAAACCCCACCACACAAACCCCACACACAGGGCGGAAAAAAACACACACACAAAACCCAGCCCCCCACCCCCAACCACACACCAACACACACACACGAAAAGGGACAACGCAACAAAGGCAAAAAGCCACCCACCACGATCATTAAAACGGCATAAACGGCGCACACAACCACACAACAAACACACAACAAACGAAAAAAAAAACAAAACAAAAAACAAAAAAAACCTTAAACCCCCAAGCTTTCAGCAAACAAAAAACACACGGACATACGTAAACAACAACAAAAACAACAATAATTTACCCAAGCCTTCAACGAATTCACGTGGGATTTTGGCTCGACCTGTTTCATTTGCATAACCAACCTTTGGGACCCTACCTAAAAGACTTCCACGCCCACGGCCCACCCCCACAACCCCCCCACCCCCTACCCTCCTGTCCTTCGTACTCCCTCCCCGCTCTCTTCTCCTCTCTCTCTCTCTCTTCTCCTCTCTCTCCTCCCAAGCGACACCCGAATCACCTTGTCCAAGGGGTGCGGCGGAGTGGTGTGCTGCTGACTGCTGTATGCTGAACGTTGCTATCAACTAATCCACCACCACTCCACTCCACCTATCTCCTCTGCCCCCCCCCCCCCCCCCACCCTGCAACCCCTTCCCCCCTCACTCACCCCTCTAAAGCACCCCCTCTAACACCTTCACCTTGCTCTCCCTCGCGCCGCCTCCACACACGCGTTGTTCTCCCCCTTTACTCCCGCCCCCCCCCCCCCCCGCCCTCCCCTCCTCCCCCCCCCCCCCCCCTACATTTTCATTCCCTTCTCACCCAACCTCAGTACTGGAACAGACCCTTTTTTTTTTTCTTTTCTTTTTTTTTTTTTTTTTTTTTTTTTTTACTGTGTCCCCCACAGTAGGGTACGTTGGCAAGAGAAGCAGGTCGTCAATAGTGATACTTACGTCCCAGTTGTTTTGCAGACTGAAGTCAAACGGGTCATGCCACCGCCGCCTGTGTGCAGTGATCCTTTGCTAGGTGGAAATCGCTGGTTTCGTGTACCAATCGCGAAAGGGCTTACAGAATCTGACGAATCGCGAAGCGCTACACATAACAGCGAGGGGATGAGAGGGACGAGAAGTGTGGATGGGAAAGTGTGGTGAGGAACTCTTTTACCCTTTGTTTTTGACTGAGACCACAACACACACACACACACACACACATACCACACACACACACACACACACACACAACACACACACACACACACACACACACACACACACACACTCACACACACACACATACAACACCCATACGCAGAGAGAGAGAGAGAGAGAGAGAGAGAGAGAGAGAGAGAGAGAGAGAAAAGGGGAGAGAGAGGCAGTTGAAATTCCACTTTATCTTGGATGCGAACAAAGATAAACTTTGGTCTGTTCGGGCGAGGGGCCTGAAAGGAAATCTTTTCTGACTCTTCCCTCCCCACCACCACCCCCTCCTTTCTCTATAAACAGTAACATCATCCGATTGGTCCACACAACGGTCCACGTTCTGTTCGTCTCTAAGGGCGTGGCTGGTTAGCGCGGGTCTGACTGGCTGGGTCAGGCTCACACACACACACACATACACCTTTCTTCTTCTTCTTTTTCTTTCTCCTACCCCCACCCCGACCCCCACCCCAACCCCCCCCTACCCCCGTTCACGCTTACCAGGCCTTTTGGAGCGCGCTTCGTAAATTTGACTTGTTCCATTTTCAACAAGCTCCGTCCCAAAGCGGGGCGGCGAAGGCGGGACGCTTTTGCGGAAATCCTGCGCACTGCATGTTGAGTTGCTCGAAAGCTCTGTTCGGTTAAACAGATTCTTGTCTTGTAATTTGTTTGTTCATGTTAAATTAACCGGCGGAGGAAGATTTGTTTCAGTTTCCGCCTGCAGTGACTTCACTGACTGGCTGGGTCTCTCTGTTTGGTTAGTCAACTCTCAGATTTCATCGCCTGCAGTGACTTCCCTTTGAAACTAACTGGTTGGTTAGTTCACTCTCAGATTTCCACCGCCTGTACCCGATTGAAATGATATGGCCAAAACGGGGTCAGGATGGAGAGTGGAGTAAGGGGAGCAACTTACACTGCATGCGTGCCACCAGCACCATGAGGACGACACAGGAAGACACCACACCATGACGACGACACAGGAAGACACCAGCACCATGAGGACGACACAGGAAAAAACCAGCACCATGAGGACGACACAGGAAGACACACACCAGACGCGACACAGGAAGACACCAGCACCATGAGGACGACACAGGAAAAAACCAGCACCATGAGGACGACACAGGAAGACAGGCGGTGAAAAATGGCACCGTGTATGTTGGGCGAGCCGTTGAGTTCACAAACACAGCATTTGATATGGAGAAGAACCTCCGGAGTTTGTTGTTTTGAACAGACAGACAATTTCCGTCTCAGTATAAGAGTTAGCTACAAAAGAC